>CBVK0100184115.1:0-21127 GCA_900067695.1 Picea abies
GTGTGTGTGTGTGTCACACACACACATATATGTACACAGACACACATGTACACACACACATATATATGAAGTTCTTAGCTGTCCAGATATTATGTAGTTGCAGATTTGATTTTTGGCTTGTGTTATCTTCTTAATTGGGTGGATTCCAGCTCTTATTGTTCATGCTGATTTGACATATTATACATACAAATGCTGAAATTGTTAAGTGATTTAACTCCCACCTTGAAGATAAAGAACAGATTTTCTGTTGTAAATTTTTTCTGTAATAAAGTTATTTCAGATTTGTTATGTTCTTGGAAAAGTGTGCCCCAAGGGCTGCACCTTGTTGGCATTGAAGTACACTTGTCTAGTATTTATTCTCTTGGGCTGCCAGCTGATTTGGGTTGAAATAAAGTGAAGTATTTTCTTCTTTAATTGAATACTTCAGATCAACCCTAAGGCTGAAATTTCACAGGGATTAGATCTGGGAAACCTCGAGTAAATGAGGTGAAATTTCAGATTTGCATTAATTGCCCTAGATCCAAAATTTCTACGAGAGTGACCAAAAACAGTCAATTGACTGTTGAGTATGTCATGGTTGAGAATTACATGTGAGAGGGCACAACTATCACCAAATTGCAGCTTCCAAATAGTAAAGAGCAAGCTAAGAATAAGTTGCTTAAGCTAAGAGTATGTAAGCTGGGTGTAAAGTGAATGCAAGTTGATAAGCTGTAGGACCATTTGAACCAGTGAACAGTCGTCCTATTGTTAAGCCTAGGTTATTGTCAATCACTTTGAAATTGCCTTTGCCCTACTCAGACTGATAATTCTAGCTTCCTAGTTCTAACAGTTTGGAAAACATGTAGCTTTTTGCACTACCTGGAACCCAGTTTTTACTTTATTCTGTAAACTCAAATCACGTTAGCTGTATCTATTGTAATGAGAATGTTTACTGTCACTTAGTATCTATAAGGTTATAGGAGTTGGTGAACCAGTGAGCAGTCCACACAGTAACAGGTCTCTGGCTCATCATCAGTTGCTTGGAAGTGGTCTTTTGCTTGCTGAAAGAAAACACTTCTGATTTACCTGTAATGCTACAGCAAATATGTGACCTTCTCGTTAGCTTGCTGAAAGAAATAACAGTATTTATTCTCAGTTCCAGCTCTGTCAAAAACATGTGGTCTTTGACTCTTTTATTTTAACAAACTTGATACAATGTTATGGGAGACGTTGGGGTCTCTGATATGTGCAGGTCATATGCATCAGCCAAGGCATATATTCCCTATCTTTTTGTAGCAGAAGAGGCTTGAAAATATTAGTCATCCGTCTAGGGAAACATGGGTATTTTTGGTTATTTGTTGTTTAGATAAGTGGATCAGTCTTGAGCTTTTAGGTTTCCATGCTAGGGCATTATTGCCACAAAGTGAGATATTCAACTTGACTGTGTAAGTTATTAACATAGCTTTTCATGTAAGCTGGAGGAACATTGAAAGGGGTCCTTGTTGAATATATTAAGGGAGAAGATTGGAAGTAACAATACAGTCATTCTAATATGTATTTTGTTTTCTGTCAGGTGGATAATTTCATCCATGCAGATATGCATCCTGGAAATATTCTTGTTCGAATGGGACCAGGTAATCATTCAAGCAAGGGACTTTTTCGATCGAGACCTCATTTAATATTCCTTGATGTAGGCATGACAGCAGAACTATCCAATAACGATCGGCTGAATCTTCTGGGGTTATTCAAATCTATTGCACTAAGGGATGGGCGGACAGCTGCAGAATGTACTCTTAAGTTTTCAAGAAACCAGAGCTGTCCAGATCCAAATGCCTTCATACAGGTAGTTGGTGCCACCTTTTATATTTGATGGTTCCCTTTTCTGTTACAAAATAGACATTATTTGATGTTGTGGTAGCTACTTTCTTCCATGAATTTTGGAGATAGGAGATCTTTTATTTTAATAGAGGCTTAAATTATACCCATGATATTTTTTGTAGTGTCTGCTTTGTCTACCATTCTTTTTCCTTCTCTCTACTTGGAACTTTTTGTCAGGTATTCAGTGTGCTAAAAATGCTCTCATAACATCGTTTAGGCTTCCTTTAGTTTATTACCTCAAATTTTCATCACACTGATCATATGTAGAGGGCTGCACATAATTGTAATTTTATCCCAAAACTACTTCACTGTTTGTGCTCATTCAATGAGTTGTGAAATCTACCAGTTTGGCCCTCAGGGGCCTCTATTAATTTTTCCTTAAAACCTGTAATTGTTGTGTACATTGTTTTGCAACTACATAATCAAATCATATATTTTCTATGGCTTGAAAAGTCTTACATAAGTATGTGCATATGCATTCAGAGCAGGTATCGTACAGTTGGAGAGAGGCCAAAAGTACCGGTTTATATGCGACCATTGGCTACCCTAGCAATTGAGTCCTTAGTAGTTCCCATATACAAGCCTGACCACATTGAACTTTTGATTCAGGTGTTTGAATTTGTGCCACTGATTGACAATGCCACATGCAAACTGTTATGTTTGTTTATACAAATTGGAAGCAGTCATGCACATAATATTGTGTTCACATGATTCTGTAGAATACCCTTTTAGTCCAGTCTTGCAGAAATATAAGACCTAGTTGAATGGTGTTAGTTTAACTTGGTGATCTACATAGAGTCCAACATCTAGAGTTCTTGAGTACCTTCAGAACTAGTGCATGAAAATCCTACTGATTAAAACTTTGTCATTCTTGCTCATTTTGACCACAAAAAGCGATATTAATTTGCTAAACATCCCCATATCACTCCATTATGGGATGCAAAATATGTGGTGTGCTATTCATACTCATTTCAATACCGATGTTTGTGTTCAGTATATATATTAGATTTCTTTTCTCTTGTGCATTTTTTATTTATTTTGTTTGGCATTTGAGCCTCGAAGTGATAGAATTGTCATTTACACTGACTTGGGTTTTATATAGGAAGTTGAGACTTCATTCAAATTTTGGGGTTCACCTGAAGGTGATGTGGTACATCCAGCTGACTGCATGAATGAATTGCTTGAACAAGTGAGACGTCACAGAGTGAACATCGATGGCAACGTATGTACTGTAATGGTCACAACATTGGTTCTTGAGGTATGGGATATGTGAAAGAAGGGGTGTTTGGGACCGGCTGTTTGAGGGATTCTCTATAGCTTTCAAGTTTCTTATTCATTTTCACCTAAGCTCATACTCAGAATTTAATTTGGACTTTCGCAGGGGTGGCAACGCAAGTTGGATCCAGATTTTAATGTCATGGGCACCTTGCAGACTCTTCTTTTCAAAGCTGATTGGGCAAAATCTCTTTCTTATACAGTTGAAAGACTCATGGCCCCATAATTTTCATTAGAGCAATTTGGTCCTACTCTGTCAGAACAGTTGGACATTTACTTAACCCTCAGTTTTTTTCTACAAAAAATGTTACGATCTAAAAGTTACAAAGTGGATGGAGAATTCTGCCACTGTCTCATGAGGCCTGTGCTGTTCAAAATTCCAACCTTGATATGATTTTTATAGTTTATTCATTGTTTTCCCCAATTTTGGATATTTGTCATTTCTTGTTAGAGTTGTCAAATAATTGTGTGGTAGCTTCCCTTTAGCTAGAGTGGAAGCCCGATAGAAAACAGGAAGAGCAAGTGATTAGGGTTTTGTTGTAATCTCTGAGAGTATCAAGTAATGTTGGATTATATTACTAAAAGCCTTGTCCAAGATCTTAATTCTACATCGTTTCACTGTATTATGGAATTTCAATATTCAGTTTTCTGCAGATGATAGTTTTTCAAATGAGCATTCTTGTTTAGTTTTGCATGATTTATGGATTTGTTTAACATAGTTGCTGCACGCAACTTTATTTTCATAAATCTTTACTTGCAATCGTTGGAAAAGCTTCTGCAATCAGAAAGCTATGAAACTTGAGTAGATTGTCAACAGCAAGTTTGTTGTAAAGGCTTTTCTTTCACGATCTCTTGCTCCCTTAAGAGTGGTGCAAAACATGTACTGGAAAATCGTTTTTACCTGCACTGAATTTCCCTGAAAGACACAGCATGAAGGTCAATGTACAATGTTTTATTGCAATCGATATTTTAACTCCAAATTGTCTCAACCAAAATTTAGAAATGAAATTTCTGATAGTTTGTTTAAGGCTACTTAACATATTGTTGAGAAGATTTGGTCTCTCACCTCAAACATCGGATAAATGAATTTGATTATAGGTTGCAGTGGGGTTTTTGGTAGAATCAACAGATCATTTTACTTTGGTCTTGTTATCCCCCACTTTCAGGGATAACTAGGAGATCATGTCTCGAGGCCCACAGGTCCTAGACATGGANNNNAGATCATGTCTCGAGGCCCACAGGTCCTAGACATGGAGTACCGAGAACAGAACTCACTTTAGCACGGCCCTGGAGGGCCCACCTTTTCTTTCTTCCAACATCTTTATCTTGTCAACAGCAGCAACATCCACCACCATAGGCTTGGTCCTGTGTCATAGAAGGTTCTTGCTCCATGAGGTAATTAGTCCAGGTATCATGGTATGTGTCACTTTGATCATCAAAACCATTGAATGTATACATCTGATTCCTTTTATTTCTTATTTCTAACAATTGCTTGGATCTTACACTTGCCCACTTGACCATGTTTGGGGGGATTGACAGGGTGCCCTAGCAAGCCTGTGTCTGTAGGTTTTGGTTTGCTACTGGGGGGAATTTCTGAAAAGCCATCATATGCTCCCATCATAGTACCACTTTTCCATCTTGTTTCCCGCTCACTTGTCCCATTCCACTTGTCCAGGCACTGGGTTGACTTATTTTCAGGACTGCGCCTTATCTTATGGGAAGAAGGGGCTAAAGGCCCAGAAGGTAAAAGCAAGCTGGTAAAAGATAAAAGCCTAAAAATGAAACCTCGAGATATTTCGCCCAGGGATTCCCGAGAAAGCAATAAAAGGCTTCTCAGCAAGAAACAAGAGGGACCCGAAAAAATAATAAAACAAGATCTAACCAGAGGATAGGGGGTCTCATCACGAGCCAGCCTATTAGGTCCATGGGTACCTAGCAGTATGACATTGCCACCAGTTGGTCACCACAGTAGGACAGTGACTCTTGGTTGCATGGCCAAGGGAAAGGGGGTCTCATCACGAGCCAACCTTCTCATTTCTGTGAAAATACTTGTGGGTATCGCTGTCACCACTGGTCACCACGCCAGGGCAGTGTCCCCTGATTAGCTCTTGAACAAAAAAGCAATAAAAGATAAAAGAATAAAAGAATGAAGAATAAAAGGCAAGAATGAGTTTGGAAAAAATGCATCCATGACAGGTACAACTCGCCTTCTACAAAGGCTCCCATAGGTAACATTTTTGCATCTTTGACCCTCACTGCACCACATGTTTCGACTTCCCTTGACCACATCACCCACTTACATGGCTTGGATGAGGTTTTTTTCGGGAACTTTTCTTCTTTTGTGGACACTAGCCCAATAGGACGCCTTGTCCTTTTTCTCCAGACTTGTATTGTAGGCTTGTGTAACGTCTTTGAGCTGTTAACTGATGTATTGGGGAATTTATGCAGATGTTTAATAATATTGATGATGAGATGTGATTGACATTACTATGATCCTTGTGATTGATGAGTCCATGGAGGGCGTAGCTTTTGATGTGCAGGACCATGCCCGACAGATGGGTACCATTTTGGACCGGTACACATGGGGAGATGATCAGTTCGGACCTCCATGGGGCTGAAGAGCCCATTAGGTGGATGCTGAGACCCCATCAGGGGGCAGAGACAGGATAGAGATGGATCAAGGGCTTTGCACCGGAGAAGAAGAGGATGTTCCACTAGAGGCACCCCGACACAGCTTGACCTAGGGGGGTTGAGCCCTTTTCAGTGGAACGTTGGCCTTGGAAGGCCTGGGACATCACCCTTGATGACCATGACGTCATCCAGCCTATTGGATGTCTTGGGAGGCAGATTAGGCAGTAGTGGCACATGTGGCAGGTTGGAGAAGCCCAAGGAGGGCTGACGTTTTGCTCCAGGATGCTTCATTTACCCTAGAAGGGGCTAACGTCTCCCTTAGAGGGGCTTTTTATCTCTTTTCATCTTGATTAGGGTTTAGATTTAACATTTTAATGTAAAACAATATGATTTTAGTATTTTGGCCTTGTCGGCCTTTTACATGACCTAAAATGTAAAATTAGGTCATGGTACTGTATAAATGAGGGATTTTTACCTTCATTTTTTCTGGAAAACTTACTCACTCTATAAGGAGGTTTGAAATTTGCGCCCTCTCTTGGGTTATTGGCCGATTTAGTGATGCGCACTTGTTGAAGGAGGATTATTTTGGCATGTCTTGGAATTTCTCTTGAAGGAAGGTGATCTATTTATATGAAGTACTAACCCATTGAACTAGCTTGCATATATTATTGGCTGTTGCTTTGTCCCAGACAAGTATATCTTTGGGGGGTTTACTTTATTATTGGTTGTTTAGCCAGGACTATCTGCTCGGTGGTGACTTGTGAGGGGGGAAATTTATACTTGTCTTATTATCCTCTTTGCCTTCTCAAAACCCCAGGTCACCGGGGGACGTCTCCCCTGGGCCTTACCACCCTAAATAGAAAGAACCATCCCATTGTGGTGACATTGGGTGGGATTGGTTCCTGTTACGTCAGTTTGACCTTCAAACCTCAAGCCTTTTACCCATGCTACAAACTGTACGATAACATTTTGGCGCCGCCGACGGGGAACACCGAGTCAAACCTTCCTCAGACGACACTTTTCGGTAAGCCTTGCCTCAGAGAGTCTTATTCTTACAAGCTTACTTGACGATTCCACTTAGGGTATTTTCCCTTTTTCTTTGATAGTTTCGGGCAAACTATTTGACGACTCCACCGATGACGACCCGTAGCGGGTGACAGTACTCAAACCCCTCTACTATGACAACTGTCACCCTTTCAAACCCTACCCCTCCGACTGATTCACACAAGTGGTGTCATTCAGAAACTTTCGGTTGTTTTGACCTAAGTAACACCCAAGGTGGATTACATGACCTACCCGAAGATGCCAATTCCTGGTTGCCACTTTTATCAGGAAGAGGAATTTCCAGTAATTCACATTGGGCCCAATTTTGTGATAGTTTCGAATTTCATCAAACCAATCAAGAACACCCGAATGTCTTTATGAGACTTTTTGCGAGTTCTCTTATAGGGGATGCTAAGATTTGGATCGATGCTTGCAAAGGAAGCATAAGAAATCCTGAAGAGTTAGAAAAGGCTTTCAAAATAAGGTGGTGTAATAATGAACACATGCAATATTTTTTCTCTCAATACCTTGACATTTACAAAGGTTCCTGTGAAGGCGTTAGAGATTTTAGCGATAGGTTCAACCTGCTCCTCAAAACGGTCTGACCAAAATCAAGCTCTATCCTCGAACATTACTTGAACTCTTTAGAAGGAATTTTACAGTTCACCCTTAGAGACTGATCACCCTCAACCCTAGAGGAAGCACAAGATTTAGCATATTAGATTGAGAGGAATCTTGAATTCGAGGACTACATCTGTCAGGTTAACCTCTCACGCAATGATGACCTTTTGGATCCTGGTAATGAGTTTGTCACTGAACCTAAGCTCCCAAAAATCTTTCAAGTTGAAATCACACCTCCCAAGAGAAAGTGGAGCTTTTCCCATACCCATGTACATGATTCCCTTCTTCAAGAATTTCCCGTAGAAATTGGACCTTCCCAGGACAAGGAGGAAGAGATTGAAATTTCTCTACCACAAACCTTTGAGCATGACCCTCTTGAAGAGTTTCCTCTCTTTATCCACCAAGTAGACAACGCTGGTTCAAAAAGCGGTGAGGCAACACCTTTCTACATCACTCTCCAAGTCAATAGCTCCCTTCTCCGTAACTGTGTTTTACACCCAAATGCTACAACCAACATTATGACGGAGAAAATCATGCATCAATTTGGTTTGAGCCTTTCACGACCAAATACCAGAGGTGGTTTTGCAAAAGGAATCATTAAAAATCTAGAAGTTGCCTTTGACTCCTGCCCGAGTGCCCTGTTCTTTATAGATGTGATTGTCGTGGACGCCTTGAATAGTTTCGGTATCGTCCTTCACAAGGACCTCATAAAGCAATTAGCTGGAGTTTTTTATGAACAAGAATCTAAGGCAACCATCCCTCATCCCGAAGGAGGATTTTTCACCCTCCACAATGAACCCTTCGTGGGCACTCCAGTTGAAACCCATGATGAGTTAAGTGACCAACTCTTGTGTATTGACAGTGACATCAACAATTGGCTTGTCCAAGAAGGGAAGTTGAATATTGACACGATTGAAGAATCTGAGGGGATTTGGACTTTGGAATTTGATGGGTCTCATTCAAGTTCCGGATCAGGCGCTGGAATTGTTTTGACAGCCCCTTCCGGTGAAGCCTTTTACCACTTGTATAGGCTAGAATACCATTGCACCAATAATATCGCCGAGTATGAGGCTCTAATCCTAGGTCTAAACTTAGCAATTGATAAAGGGGTTACACACCTAAAGGGAAAAGGAGACTCGGATCTCATAGTATCACAAGTCATGATGAAATTTGCTACAAAAAATGAGAAGTTGGAAAAATACTGAGACTTGGCTCAGTCCCTTTCAAAATCCTTTAAGATAGTATCGCTTGAAGCCATTCCTCGAGAAGATAACCACATGGTAGATGCCTTGGCCGTTTCTGCTTCCACCCTACAACCCTGTGAGGGACCACTTCGTGACTTGTGCAAGATGGAAGTCCTCTTTAGACCTTTTGTACCCAATAACTTGGAGCATTGGCAAGTCTTTGAAGATGATGACCAGATCGTTAGGTTCATGGAAAACAACAAAGAATTCACAGATTCACAAATTAACTTTATGGCTAACTCCATGAATTTGTAGGTTATAAACCTACAAAACAACACCTTACCCAAAGGCTATGTTCCCTTGGAAAGTCTCTTTGACCGACATGATGTCTTCAAAGGAAGAAGACCCGATAGATAAGCAGACAAAGCCCTAGAATTCAACGTTGGTACAGGGATAGACTCAAGGATGGTCAAGATAGGAAAAGGCACCACTGAAAAGGAAAGATTGGAAGTACTAGCACTCATTTGAGAGTTTAAAGACACCTTTGCGTGGAACTATGATGAGTTGAAAGCCTATAGAGGAGATGTCATCCAGCACGCCATACCCTTGGTAGACAGAACCAAACCTTTCCGGCAAAAGCTAAGACATATTAATCCAAAGCTAGCAAGCCAAATACAGAAAGAACCCCAGAAAATGGTTGACGCTGGTATCATAACTCCGATCAGATATTCTTCTTGGATGTTGAACTTGGTAGTTGTATGAAAGAAGATCGGCGAAATACGCTTATGTGTTGATTTCCGCAACTTGAACCAGTGATCCTTGAAAGACAACTACCCTTTCCCAAACATGGAACATCTGCTGTAAAGGGTTACAGGGGCAGGGATGATGTCCATGTTGGATGTTTTTTTCGGATACAACCAAGTCTTGCTCAAAAGGGAAGACCAACTTAAGACAACATTTACCACGCCTTGGGGAACCTTCATGTACTTAAGGATGCCGTTTGGCCTTATGAATGGCAGTGCTACCTTTCAGAGAGCAATGGACTTTGCCTTCAGGGATCTTATACAAAAAATCATAGAGATTTACCAAGACGACCTCACTGTTGTATCAAAGGACAAAAAATACCACCTTTCACACCTCAGGATTGTGTTCGAACTATGTAGGAAGTATGGCATCTCTCTAAACCCCAAGAAGTCTATTTTTGGGATTTACGAGGGAGAACTTTTGGGTCGTGTAGCCTTGAAAGGGGGGGTCTCCATTGATCCTGAGAGGGTCCAATCAATAAAAGATGTCCGTCCCCCAGTCAACAAAAAATCCTTACAATCCTTTTTCGGAAAGATCAATTTCATTCGAAGATTTGTTCCAAACTTTGCCGAAAGGATAAAACCCCTGAGTGCTTTGCTCTAAAAGGATGTTGCTTTCAGATGGGATGATAAAGCCATCAAGTCTTTCGAGGATATAAAAGATGCCATCTCCCAAACCCCTGTCTTGATCAACCCTGATTTCTCAAAGGATTTCATCATATTCTCGTTTGCCTCCCAGGATACCATTGCAGGTGTTCTAATGCAAAAGGACGCCGATGACTATGAACACCCTGTAGCTTTTATGAGCAAGGTCCTTAGAGATTCCGAATTGAATTACACAATCACTAAGAAATAAGCGTTTGCCTTGGTAAAATCCCTTAAACACTTTAGAAATTACATTGGCTACAACAAAATTAAGGCTTATGTCCCTTACCCAGCCGTAAAAGATGTTCTATCACAACAAGATTGCATGGGGACTAGGGGAAAGTGGGTATCCAAAATCCAAGAATATGACTTAGAGATAAAGCCCGCCAAAATAATAAAGGGACAAGGTTTGGCCAGACGCTGACTAAAAGCAACCAAGAAGCCATACAAAAGGGCGAGAATGAACAAGTAAATGTGGTAATCAGTGAACTAGAGCACGATGAGTGGTATTATGATATTGTCTATTATCTAAAGAACTTGTCTTGCCCTGATCCCCTGGTAGACTACAAAAGAAGGACTTTAAGACTTAGGGCAATGAAATACTGTTTGACTGAAGATGGCCTTGGTTGGAGAAATCCTAACGGGATCATACTTAGATGTGTCAACAAAGAAGAGGCAAGGAAGTTGTTGGAAGAACTACACTTTGGATACTGTGGTGGACACTTTGCAACCCTTACTACTGCTCACAAAATTCTGAGGACTGGGTATTATCGGCCAACACTTTTTTTCGATACTCACCAACATGTTCGAGCTTGTCAGCCCTGCCAGTACTTCTTTGGTAAACCAAAGCTCCCAACACAACCCCTGAAACCTGTAGTGATAGAAACACCCTTTCAGCAGTGGGGTTTGGATTTCGTTGGTGAGTTTAGAGATAATTCGAGAAATGGCTACCGGTGGATCCTAACAACCATAGATTATTTTACCAGATGGGTTGAATCCATTCCCACAAAGAAAGCCATCGAAGAAGTAGTCATGAACTTTTTGGAAGAACAGATTATAACTAGATTCGGTATCCCTTCCAAGATCATTACAGAGAATGCCAAAGCTTTTAGCTCACACGCTCTGGTAGAATTTTTATTCAAATATGGCATTGTCCTTTCCCATTCCTCCAATAGTATCCACAAGGGAACGGATTGGCAAAATCAAGCAATAAAAACCTTATGAATATTTTAAAGAAGGTTGTGGGGGAGAATAAGAAATCTTGGGATAGAAAAATCAAGTATGCAGTATGGGCAGACCGAATAACAACAAAGACCTCCATAGGAAGGAGCCCGTTTGAATTAGTATATGGACTAGAGGCAAAACTTCCTGTGAACCTCCAGATTCCCATCCTTCGTTTCGCCCAACAATATGCTACGGATGGTGAAGCAATCCAAGGATGAATCAACGAGCTAATAGAGTTAGATGAAATCAGACGAAACACCCTTGGACAGATGGAAAGAAACTAGGAGAAGATAAAAAGCACCTTTGACCATAAAGCTAAGGAAAGAAACTTCACTGAAGGAGACCTTGTGCTGTTATGGGATAAAATAAATGAGAAACCTGGTATGCATAAGAAGTTTGACAGTTTATGGATAGGTCCTTATAAAATCATGAGTTATGCAGGTACAAACTCTTTCAACCTAGGCACCATGGAGGGAGAGGCCTTGAAGCTGCCAGTGAACTCTTTACACATCAAGCGTTACCATCCACCTGCGACTTGACTCCACAGGTAAGTGCATGTAAGTAGGCATTTTGCATTCGTGTATTATATCATTTGCATTTGCATGATTAGTTTGATTTCACATCACCTTTATTGATTGTTTTATTTTAGTCTATATATATCTATGTATGCTGGGGTGGCATTACCACCCCAATTTTATTACTGATACTTCTATTGAGATTGAGCAGGTCAGCAGGTTATGCCAGAGATGTTGAGGTTCTCATGCGCTCTACGGTGAGCACATGTCCCCGAGTTGGAGCCAGTTGTTATCCCCCACTTTCAGGGATAACTAGGAGATCATGTCTCGAGGCCCTCATGTCCTAAACATGGAGTATCGAGAGCAGGATTGACTTTAGCATGGCCCTGGAGGGCCCACCTTTTCTTTCTTCCAACATCTTTATCTTGTTAGCAGCAACAACATCCACCACCATCGGCTTGGTCCTGTGTCAGAGAAGGTTCTTGCTCCATGAGGTAATTAGTCCAGGTATCATGGTATGACCATTGAATGTATGCATCTGATTCCTTTTATTTCTAACAGTTGCTTGAATCTTACACTTGCCCACTTGACCATGTTTGGGGGGATTGACAGGGTGCCCTAGCAAGCCTGTGTTTGTAGGTTTTGGTTTGCCACTGGGGGGAATTTTTGAAAAGCCATTGTCCGCTCCCATCATAGTACCACCTTTCCATCTTGTTTCCTGCTCACTTGTCCCATTCCACTTGTCCAGGCACTAGGTTGACTTATTTTCAGGACTGCTCCTTATCTCGTGGGAAGAAGGGGCTAAAGGCCCAGAAGGTGAAAGCAAGCTGGTAAAAGATAAAAGCCTAAAAATGAAACCTCGAGATGCTTCGCTGAGGGATTCCCGAGAAAGCAATAAAAGGCTTCTCAGCAAGAAACAAGAGGGACACGGAAAAATAATAAAACAAGACCTAACCAGAGGATAGGGGGTCTCATCACGAGTTAGCCAATTAGGTCCATGGGTACCTAGCAGTATGACATTGCCACCCACTGGTCACCACAGCAGGGCAGTGTCCCCTGATTAGCTCTTGAACAAAAAAGCAATAAAAGATAAAAGAATAAAAGAATGAAGAATAAAAGGCAAGAATGGGTTTGGAAAAAATGCATCCATGACAGGTACAACTTGCCTTCTACAAAGGCACCCATAAGTAACATTTTTGCATCCTTGGCCCTCACTGCACCACATGTTTGGACATCCCCTAACCACATCACCCACTTACATGGCTTGGATGAGGTTTCTTCCGGGAACTTTCCTTCTTCTGTGGACACTAGCCCAATAGGACGCCTTGTCCTTTTTCTCCAGACTTGTATTGTAGGCTTGTGTAACGTCTTTGGGCTATTAATTGATGTATTAGGGATTTTATGCACATGTTTAATAATATTGATGATGAGATGTGATTGACATTGCTATGATCCTTGTGAATGATGAGCTCGTGGAGGGTGTAGCTTTTGATGTGTAGGACCATGCCCGACGGACAGGTACCATTTTGGACCGGTACACATGGGGAGATGATCAGTTCGGACCTCCATGGGGATGAAGAGCCGGATGTTGAGACCCCATTAGGGGGCAGAGACAGGATAGAGATGGATTAGGGGCTTTGCACCGAAGAAGAAGAGGACGTTCCACTAGAGGCACCCCGACACATCTTGACCTAGGGGGGTTGAGCCCTTTTCAGTGGAACGTTGGCCTTGGAAGGCTTGGGACATCACCCTTGATGACCATGACGTCATCCAACCTATTGGACGTCTTGGGAGGCAGATTGGGCAGCAGTGGCATGTGTGGCAGGTTGGAGAAGCCCAAGGAGGGCTAACGTTTTGCTCCAGGATGCTTCATTTACCCTAGAAGGGGCTAACACCCCCCTTATAGGGTCTTTTTATCTCTTTTCAGCTTGATTAGGGTTTAGATTTAACATTTTAATGTAAAACAATTTGATTTTAGTATTTTGGCCTTGTTGGCCTTTTACAGGACCTAAAATGTAAAATTAGGTCATGGTACTGTATAAATGAGGGATTTTTACCTTCATTTTTTCAGGACAACTTACTCACTACATGAGGAGGTCTGAAATTTGCGCCCTCTCTTGGGTTATTGGCTGATTTAGTGATGCACACTTGTTGAAGGAGGATTATTTTGGCATGTCTTCGCATTTCTCTTGAAGGAAGGTGNNNNATTTCTCTTGAAGGAAGGTGTTACAACTAGGGTTTGCATTGATATTTCTTGGTGATATGTACGTAATTTTCTGCAAAACTTCTTGAATGAATGGTTGTAGTTTTATTTCATGCATATTTTTATAAAATTTGCTGAATAAAACCCTAGGTGACAAGCAAACAAGTAGGTCCTTGTCTCATGTCCCCTTTGAGAGAGATTCTTAGCCATTGAAGAAGAAGAGAGCCTAGCCGTTGCTACACTCTCTCTTTCTCTTCATTTATTGCTAGCCATACTATCTAGAGGCCAAGAAGAGAGAGACGTCTTAAGCCTAGGTCTACTACACTTAGGTCCGTTTTTCTCTAGGGTTTTCTGAAAAGGCCTTGCTCTAGCAACACCTTGCTTCATCAAACCCTCTAGTCTTGTTTTCATTGCTTCATCTTTCAGCTAACCGTTTTGCCATTGAGTTAAGGAAGGAGGAGAGAGCATCGAGGCCTAGTTTACCTACACCAAGGTGAGCCTCTCTCCCCTAGGGTTTTGACTTTGGGGCCTTGCTCTAGCAACACTCCAAAGCCTTTCCCTCTAGTCCTTGACCTACTTACCTTGTCTCCTTCAGCTCTTGCGTCCTACACTATTGACTCCATTTAACCCTAAGGCACTGATCCTAAGACCTCATGCACTGAAGTGACCTTTATCACAAACAACTCTCAAAACTCTTTGAATCAAACCCTAACTACTAACCCTAGCCTAAGAACTAACCTAACTAACCTGTTGCTGCCGTCATCCTTGGCTATTATATCATTTGTGCAGCAAACGTTTAACTTTATAAGCAAATTAAATGGTGATTTAAGACATTTATTGAATGAAGTGTTGATTGGTTACATTGGATGCCATATTGTTCCAATATTTATTGGTGAAGTGATATAATTTTCATTGCTATTGATAAACATTGACTCCGTCAACATTTATTGTCAAATTGCTTATATGTTTATCAGATAGTCATCTATTTATATGAAGTACTAACCCATTGAACTAGCTTGCATATATTATTTGTTGTTGCTTTGTCCCAGGCATGTATATCTTTGGGGGGTTTACTTTATTATTGGCTGTTTAGCCAGGACTATCTGCTCGGTGATGACTTGTGAGGGGGGGAATTTATCCTTGTTTTATTATCCTCTTTGCCTTCTCAAAACCCCAAGTCACCGAGGATGTCTCCCCTGGGCCTTACCACCCTAAATAGAAAGAACCATCCCATTGTGGTGACATTGGGTGGGATTGGTTCCTGTTACACTAGTTTGACTTTCAAACCTCAAGCCTTTTACCCTTGCTACAAACTGTGCGATAACATGTCTCAAATGCTATATTAATTTGTTCTCAAGGTATATGTGCAGATTTGACACATGATAATCAGAGTTGGTGGACCCGAAAACTTTGCATCAAGGAGCATTTATAAATTACAGTGCAGTCAATATAAATCAGTTGTAACATGTTGAGCATTGATACAAGTGTTGGTATTCTTCTATAATCTTTGGACTAAGCATTCCAAGTTTTTATTTGCAAGGAAAATGGCAGGAGGCGGTGAAATTTTGATTTTCTTTTTACTTTGTATATTAGAAAATAACATAAATTACACATTAACAGCTGTACATTTTTTTGTCATATGCTATTTTTATGTTTATTTTTTCAGTTTGTTGTAAAGGCTTCTCTTTCACGATTGCATTCTTCCTTGAGAGTTGCTCAAATCTTGTACTGGAAAGTCCATTTTATGTGCACTGAATTTGCCAGCAAGACACCACCGGGAGGTTCATGTACAATGTCTCACCGCAATAGATATTTTAATTTCACCAAATGTTGTCTAGAACATGCACTTCATATCTTGGAGTCAAAATTTACTTGGAGGGAAATGAAGTTGCTGATGGTATGTTTCAAGCTCCATTTATTGTTAAGAAGATTAGGTTTGTTTTCTCAAACATCGGATAAATGAGTGTGATGAGGCGCTGCAGCAGGGATTTTAGTAGTAACCAGCATTCTATAGTAATTTGTTCTCAAGGCATATGTGCTGATATCACCTTGACGGTGGTGGTGGATCCAAAAATTTTGCATCAACGAGCATTTGTAAACTGCACATCAGTTAATGTAAATATCACTTGCAACCTGTCGAGCATTGATACAAGTGTTGGCAATCTTATATAATCTTAGGACTAAGCATTCCAATTTTCTATTTAGAAGGAAGACACGCCAGGGGTGAAATTTTGACATGTTTTTTTATTGTATGTAGTAAAAATAGCATAAATTACACTTTAACAAACAGCCATACATAATCTTTTTGTCATATGCGATTGTGTATTTTTCATTCTCAATTTGATAGGGAAATGGTTTTTTGTTCAAGAGTGCGGCTTACCTCCACTTGAAGGAAACTTCCAAGAAACCCTAACCTCCACTTGCTAAATTCTATGGAACAAAGTATAAAAGGATTGGTAAATCATTCTTATTCTCAATTTTCTTCTATAAATTTGGCGGAACTTTGTAGATTTTTTGGCTTTTACTGAGGCTTTTATAAAAATCGCAGAGTTTTTCAAATAGATATATTTTACCATATAGTTTAATTGAATATCTTCATTCATTTGGATCCTTACTCAACTATTATGTGAAATATACTTGGGAACTTTTTATTTCTTATTTTTATATTTTTTTTTTCTGTAGAAAAAAAATCTGTTATATTCAAAAAAGGAATATACATGTTGCTGTCTTATCAGTCTAGTATTGGTAGGCTTTCTTACAGATCTATTCTACCTATGCCAACAGACCTTCTGAGGCCTTTTACAAAACAAACTGTTACGTTCAAAACATTTACAGCCTTACAAGAAAGATAATTGGGAAATTGTCCTTAGCTTCATTTGCATTCATTGTAATCATATGACCGTGAGTGGTGCATACCGAATTTGGATGTTAATCACTATCAATGCTCAAACTCATTGTAAAACCACATCCTCACAAACAAATACTATTATTTTTTTGGCTTGGAAAAATGTTTTCATCAACATAAGAAGTCATCTCGTTGAGCTTGAGTACCTTGAAGCCTGCAGAATGCCAAAGGAAGATGAGATCTCTATTCAAAGTGGGCTCAAAGCTTTTACAATGAAATTGCCTTTGACTACAACATATTAGGGCTTTTAGAGTAGCATTGTCTACCCTACAATAATGTACATAACTTGAAACATAACATGGATACATTGCATAACCAGGTCATAATAGAAAAGTATGGTTAGGTAATAAAGCAATTTCATAAGCTTCAAATTTGAGGCCATTGATAGGGTTTTCTTGCATCATCAACGTTTCTCCACCTTGGCTCTAGAACATATCGTTTTTGTTTTTTCTCAATTGCTCTTTTACTTCAATTTTAAACTTTGCATTAGCTTTGAAGTTATTAATGATTTTCCTTTTCTTGCTTTTGCTCTATTTTGTCTAGCTTGACATTTCTCCTCCACTGGCTTGGATTCCCCTAATCTTTAGGATATATTTCCTTATAGGGTTTAGACCCTTGCCTCTCCTTATTCGCCCTCAATGTTTTGAACTTAGCCTTTGATTTGATTGTGATTGATGAAAGTCTTTGAAAGATTACCTTTTGCCTATCCTACTCAAATAAAAAGGCCCTACTCAAGTCCACAAGGCCGAAGTACCTTGAATCAAGTTTGATTTTGCTCATGTTTGCAACCTAATTGCACCTTTATTTAGATAAGATCAAGATTCAATGTGTACTTTGGATTTTAACGTATTGGGATTCTTCGCTAAGAATTGATAGACCATTGATCTATAAAGTGTTGTGGATATTCCGTTGGAATAGTTTGTTACAATAGGTCTTGCAAGATTTTGAAATCTCTTTATTATGCAATATTTTACTTTAGATTCATATTCAATATTACTAGCTTAGTACACTAAATATTAAAATAAGCTAAAATTGAAATGAAAGAAGCTAAAGAAAATAACACCCCATCCACACAATGAGCACAAGATGTACCTTAGGGAAACCCTATACAAGAAAAACCCAATGACAAAGTGAGGACCATGCCTTGCTCTTTTTTTCATAGTTATGAAATACAACTACAAAGAATGTGAACTCACGTTCGAGTTGCCATGGACACTACAACCTGTATGGTTGCTACAAGATCTTTTACTTTTTTTGTTTTGCTTCAATTTCAACTCCCTATGTTTTTCTCAATTATGGGACAATAATTAATACAATAAGAATGGGACCCTTCCTATCCTAGTGGTCCAATATTTAACATGTCTTGGTAGCTATCTAGGTTTAGGTGTTTTGCATGCTTCAACTCTCAATTAGGGTTAGGGTTTTGGACCCTCTAGAATCTTCTTGATAGTCCACATGTAAATAACTCCACATGTATGAGTAATGGGAGTTGATCTGGCATTCACTTGGTAGCATGGTTGTCAACAAGATAGGTCCACTTGTGGGATGCCTAACTTCCTCATACGAAATTTGATTGAGTAGATCTTTGCACTGTTGGAAATCTCTCGATGTGTAGAATAGTATTGAGAGGTTGGAAAATTCATTTCCAAAGTTTTGACCCTGCAAAATGACATTTGATGCCTCATATAGGCTTTGGAAGTCTCTAGACTCCAAATCAACGAAATAGGACTTGCCCCTAAAATGGGCCTTACAAGTCAATAACTCCAAATTTTCCACCTAGAAAGTATCAAAATAAACAACAAATTATATATTGATTCATTTTAGATCACACCTCACCATTTTGGGAGGCTTTTGATCTCCAAAAGCTCTAAGTGAAGGAGGTGGGGAAATTTTTCCTCTACTTTCTCCATGGGCTACCATTTGGCCTTGCCTAGAAGTTGTCCTTTCAATCCAACCTATCACAGTTCATGCTACTTTCATTTGGTTGTCTTGGACTTCTTCTGGAAAATTGTATCCTTTGCTAACTCTCCTGTTGCTTTTGGTGCTAAGTCCTCTATGGTAGGTAATATTTGCCCATTTGTGTCCTTGTCTAACATAAAAGGCTCATAGAGTTTCAGATTCTCCACATTCACTATTGAGTAGACACACATATATGGGGGTAAACTAAGTCTATAGGCAATATCACATTCCTTCTTCAACATTTCAAAAGGACCATACAATAGAGCCTTGATCTTTTACCAAGCCCATGTAGCATTTCTTTGTTTAGATGCAACTAGACTTTGTCATCCACGTTGAATGCATTCTCAATTGTGTGTTGACCATGATGGGCCTTGTACTTTTCCCATGACTTCTTCAATGTCTCCTATACTTGCAAATGGATCTGCTTGACTTTATAAATGAATTTTTAAACTTTCAATGCTTCTCTTGTGGCGTCTTCACTCACTCTTCCTTGTTGTACAAATACAACCTTTGAGGGCAAAGGTGGTAAATATCCAAAGCAAGTTTCAAGAGGGGACTCACTAGTAGAATGTAGGATGTTGTATTATGAGTGTTGAATACAAATCACATTTTTCATCCCAAGTCTTTGGATGCTCCTAGTTGTAACCCCTCAAATGTTGAACCAATGTTCTGTTCACTACTTATGTTTGACTATTTCTCTATGGATGGAACACTGTAGATTTCTTCAACTTGGTATCCATCTTCTCCCAAAGTGTACTCCCAAAAGCATTGAGAAATCTAGTATCTCTATCTAAGATGATGCTCCTTGGCATCCCAAAGTGCAATAAAATATTTTCAAACAATATGTTCTTTGCATCTTGTCTCTTGATGGCCTTTTTACAAGGCATGAGAATGAACATCTTACTAACCTTGTCCACCACGAAAAATAAATAATCATGTCCCTTGTTCTTGGAAAACTTCCCACAAAATCCATGGAGATGCTCTCCCATGGTCTATAGTAGGTACATATAAGGAATGGTATAATCCTTGCTTCCTATCACTGGGTTTGTTGGCACAACAAAGTATGCATCTTCTAGTAAATTATGTTACATCTTTTTGAACTCTGGGCCAATACACATACCTTTGTAAGTTGACAATTTTTTTCCCAAAACCAAAATGCCTTGCAACTTTAGAGGTGTGAGCCTCTTTGATAAGTTGCAATCTTTCACCTTTAAGAACATAGGGCTTTATAGCTTGTAGAGCAACCCATCCTAGAGATGATAGTCATTGTCATTGTCACTTTCTTATACATGAACTTGGCCTTGTAGTTGTTGAAATACTTCATTTAAGTCCTCATCCTCTATGTATGCCTCTTTGTATGTGTCATGGGTGAAAGGCTCCCTGTGCATACGAGTACCCAATGTTGTGATCTTGGATGTGGGTGGTTTTGATAGCATGTTTGTCAAGTTATTAGCACTATCCTTCTTATATGTGATGATAAGATGAAATTGTTGTAAAACCCCCATCCACTTGTAGCGTTTGGTTTGCTGAAGCTTGCTTTGGCCCTGTAAGTATTGTAGTGGCTAATGATTGGTGTGGATGATGGTCCCTTTTCCCATCAGATGATGCTTCCATTTCCTAATATCTTGAAGCAAAGCATAGAGTTCCTTGTCATATGTAGGGGAGTTTGTTAAGAACCAAATATCAATCTAGCATAGAAAAACCTCAAAATAAGTACTCAACGCCTTGAAAAAGAGAGAAATTCAGATAATAAGCCTCTTCGAGGGGGCAACCTCCTTATGCCCACATAAATGTACAATTCCAAGATGATTCCAAATGAAGATGTCTCTTTGGTATATATAGGAGACTAGGAGGTATAATTACAACTAAGGGAATAAAGCTGACATAAATAAATAACATTACTAATGTAATATGTCCCAATTAAGGGGTAATGAGCCAATATTAGGGCTTAACATGCCCCTCCCCTTGAGACAAGTGTTGTCTGCAACGCTTGAGTAACTCTAGATGCTTCTGTATAAAAGACTCATCTTCCCAAGTGGAATCTTCAGTCGATTGTTTCCTCCATTTAATGAAATACTCTGAAATGGATCTATTTCTCAGCTGGCGAACTCTTGTGTCAGTGATGGCTTCAGGCTCCAATATGATTTTTCCTTCCTCGTCAAGTTCTGACAATATAGTTTGAACTGGGATCTTGTCGCCTATAACCTTCTTTAAGCATGAAACATGGAAAACTGGGTGTATTCATGAAGATGCAGGCAACT
>CBVK0100184116.1:0-21127 GCA_900067695.1 Picea abies
GATGATGATGATGATGATGATTATATATATATATATATATATATATATATATATGATCATTTTTCCTTAATGATAGTGTACATGTGATTTTATTATATACATGTATGATTTGTGTGCTTTTGATTTGATGTGAATGACATAAATGTCAATCTAGCACATAATTAGCAAATGCATCACATAATGAATTGGAACTTCTTGGAACATGAACATAGGTAATATAATCAAAATAAATCTCTAATAAATGTACATGAAGGAAACAATAACATAAAATAGTGTCGTGAATATGATATTCGTTGCTTACCTGAGACACAACCAACTGAGCATCCAAATGAACCTCTAAGGATAGAATGCCATGTGAAATGTTGTCACGAAGGAGTTCGAAAACAATGCTATATTCGACCACATTATTAATACATGGCCCAAGACAAGCACCACTTGAAATGACCAATTGGCCCATGGGCGAATATATCACCCAAGCTTTAGAAGAAAGGTTTTGAGTGTGACTGTTATAGAAAATTTTGCCTCACCCCATGCGACTTGATTGGATGGCCTTTTCATTTCCCTATGCAGACTTTAAGTCCCCTTTTGTACCTTCCAAAGCCAAAAAAGCACATTTTTCCACATATACGCACCCTACCAGTTAAGCAGCATGTGTATATGCAGGTTTCTCCACTACAACCCGCGTACATTAGGTTTGGTGCTCAAAATTAAAAATTATGTCAGGTTTCCATGTCACATCACGAGATCCATGATCCTTGACCTTCTATGTACTGGAAATGCTCTGAATCGGCCCTTCAGTTCCATTTGAAGGATTCAGTTCCATTTGAAGGATATAAATTGAGCCATATCCAAGCCTTGGAAAAGAGGGGAATTCAACTTTTGAGAGCAAAGATACTTTGGAGAAATTTCACTTCACATTGAGTTTGCATCCCTTTATCCTTTAAAGTATGAACTCATTGTTTAGCCCCCAAGCTCTTCCTTCTTTGTGATAGAGAACCTCATTGTCTCCTTTATATGAGCTTGTTATTGGTGGAGGATTGAAGTGGTGGAGGCCCATCACGAGGGACTTAGTTTCTCGGTTCCAATATGTGCCGATACAAAAGTTTATCACATATATACTTCTGTTTATTATCTTAATAGAAATACTCTTTTCTCGTCCAATTCATATCTTGAAAATATTTGAATTAATATTCCATGGGTGTATTTTTCATGAATGTTAATGGATTATGCTAGTTGATATGCTAACAATATATATTATCACCATATGCTTTCATATCTTGGTTGTTGAGGACAAGTTGCAGGTATAAAGATTTGAGTTGTGTGCTCAACGGTGGTCTTCATCAAACATCTGGATGAGGTAGGCTCTTGACCTTGTCTTGTTAGAATTTCATTTATATAGCATACTTTGGATTAGAGTTTATTTTTGCGTGTCATTCCCTCTATTGCGGTTTACCCTAGGCCATAGAGAGATTTTCCTTGTAACATAATTAGCGACCATACTGGGGATGATCTTATGTTTGTAGTTTTGAGTAATTTTCTCCTTGACTTGCTCTTTGTTAGCCTGATTTTCCTTGTCACATTATTAATTGACAGCCTATTTTTACTTTGCATCTGAGTTTCTTGGCTTAATACTTTCCCTGGCAGTGTTTTACTACATATACACAGTTTTTTCCTTGGCATACAAATACATACGTGAGTTTTCCTTCTATAGAGTGTGTACATACGCGAATTCTTTCTCAAATAGTCACGTACATAAACTATTTAGGATTACTCGTTGAGTTTGGTATTTTTTGGGTGAGTTTGGTTGGTTGTTGAGTCTTCTTGGGTCTCTGTCATAATTGTTGAGTGCTTACAAAGCAATATGAAACCTTCTTATTGTTGAATTTTCAAGCGATATTCTTTCTCATCATCTTTTTCATTGGTTGTCCTTTCACATTGGTCTGAGTGTTTGCTTCTTGTTATCCTTCTTGGCTTTTCTCTTTTTTCTTGTAGTAGGGTCTGCTTGTGAAGCTATTATTCAGTCCTTGCATTTTCTTTTCTTTATATCGAAAATACAAAAAAAAAAAAAAAACATTTTTANNAAAAAAAAAAAAAAAAAACATTTTTCATTATAGCATTTGCTCTTTTGGGTACTTAGTATTTCTTTGATATGCTAAGTCATAATATCATCAGTTTCACGACCACACCTCTTGAGTAAACAAAGCCATTAAAAGTAATGCTGATTAATTAAAATTGATTAGAAACAATTTTATTTTTCAGGGTATACAAACAAGCATATGACATAGGGCCTTGGAATAGGATATTATGATTAAACTTATCCAAGGATACTAAACTAAACATATGTGTTTGACCAGGGAGTGGTGAAATCCATTATGTAATTAGTGACATCAGGAGGCTCCGCTTACATCAGAGTTAAGCATGAGGTCACACAAAGTTGTTTGCAGAGATATCCCTCTAATACCTTCCTAGCGTCAGAGATATTTCAGTGGTTTCATTTGTAAATGGGGTTCTTGCTAGTACCTTTACCTCCATGAGAGGTGGTGCTTTCAATATTTCTTTATTTGTTACCCTACCCATATGGTGGACTAGATTTTCAACTATTCACCTACGCATTGGTTATATCGTGGTGGCTCTAGTTGCTTGACATAGGTAGCCACATAGGTTACTTGCAGGGGTTATTCTACAGGTACCCTGAGTCAGATAAGGGTCGAACAACGCACAACCTTTATGGAGGATTACCTCTCCAGGGGGATCTGACTGACTGCATTGTTAAGCCCACAAGGTCCCTTATAACTAATTCTGATACCTCGAATATTTTGAAGGGAGTCTCAGGCCCCTCTTCGATGAGGCATACCTACTCTAGTGAGGGAGGCCCCTTTTCAACTACTATATCCTGTTTGTGTGCATTTGGCATTTTTGTTTTACTTTGGTGTGCTCTCTGATTGTTACTTCCCCTAGGATCTGGTTTCATATCTTGATTCTTGAGTCATAATGGAGAAAGACCAACCTCCTCGTAGGTCTCCCCATTTGTTGAAGTTACCACCACATTTTGATTCCTTACCGAAGTTGCCTTCTGTTATCACTCCAAGAAACTCTTTGAGGTTGTGGATTAAAGATGCTTGGTAACTTAAAGTAAACTTGTTTTTGTATTTTATATGTGTGGATCAATTGGTTAAGTCAATTACAGTATGGTATTCAGACAGTCAAAATGAGAATCAAATGAACCAGTGTTCTCAAGGATCAATAATCAGATGATAGCTTTAAACTGGGTGAGAAAGCGGTGTTTATAAACCAGATACAAAATGTAGGGTTTAACAAACAATGATAATAAAATATTAAGCAAGTTATGAACTAATTGAGGAGATGACAATCATTCTGCAGTTAAAACAACTCGAATAAGAGTACAGAAGGAAAGATGAGAATCTGATATAAATAGAGAGAGAAAACTGTGATTTGTATTATCATATCAAAAAGCCTATTTACAATATAGTGTATTTCTGTATCCAGAATTGAACCCTTACTTCATTTGAAGTTCTTGGCCTTATATCCTTTACAAAATAACTGAGATCCTATAAAGGAGGATCAAATTTACTTGAAATAGACAATCAAAACTGACACAAGGAAATAGGAAGAGATCCTAAAAACTAGATCAATTCCTCATCTTTGATGATATTCATATCCTTCAAACTTTGACAAGTGTAGAAAGCCTTCCAAGGCTGTTGAATATCCATAGAAGATAAGATAAGTCAAATTTGCCACTTTTAGCAAAAAATTGTTTCTGTGCCCAGAAAATAGGTAGCTAATTCCACTTTGCCACCTTGCTAAACACCTCAAACATCATAAAAAAACCTTCAATATGATGTGTTTAATTATTTTCCATCCTTTGAAACCCTCCTCCAGGCGTTTGATTAAGAAAAACTTGGATCTGGGCAAAAATACGACTTCTCTGCCATGCCTGCGGTTTCACCGGCTCTTATGCCTTGAAATTTGCTAGTTAGTTGGTGAAATCTCTACTTTTCAATGGCTAAATGTTTGTAGATGTGCTTCCTGTGCCGATGAAAACTCTTTATTATCAGCAAATGTTGTGATTTTCTTATAGTTAAATGAGAGTTTCTTTCCTAGTAAAATATAGCTACTCTCTCGACATCCAATCCCACATATGGATCGAAGAGCTCTCTCGATTTGATGACCTCCTTTGCAAACAAATTCCTATTGAGCATATGGACGAGTCTCAAAACCAGAGATAGGCACAAAAGGAAACTTATCGGGATTGTATCCAACCCTCTTCAAATAAGAAGAAACTTCTTTGATGATTTCTTCATAATGAGCCTTTGAGTACTTGGGAGTGGTGGCATCCATCTTGTTACAATGGAAAATCATTTGCTTCACTCCTAAGGTGAAGGCCAATAGGGCATTCTCTCTAGTCTAGCCGTCCTTGGAGATACCAACCTCAAAACCTCCAATCATAGAATCAATGATCAAAACTCCACAATCAGCCTGAGAGGTCCCAATAATCATGTTCTTAATGAAATCATGATGGTCAGGGGAATCAATCATTGTATAGTAGTATCTTGTTGTCTCAAACTTCCACAAAGCAATATCAATTGTGATACCATGTTCACATTTAGCCTTGAGTTTGTCAAGCACCCAAGCATATTGAATGACCTCTTGTCCATCTTAGCAGCTTCTTTCTCAAAACGTTCAATCACACGCTATTGTGCCTGAACCACCATTTTGAATCTCCAAACAAACCTGGGTCATCTTCTTTTTGCATCTTTCTTGCACTATCATCAAAGCATGGTCTATACAACAGAGAATCTATGGCATTCATGGAAAACCATGGATTGATTCAACCTAGTCGTTTATGTCTTTCTCAATAGAGATCCTCTCCACTGAGCCTTTAGTATGCATATTCAGTGTTGACTTCTAACATTCAATATTATGTCGATAGTCACTGGAAGTTTCCTGATCCCAAGCATTATTTGTGTCATTACTCCATAATGAAAGAAGGTTGAACAAGCGCTTATGTGTTCTAGAGTCAAATCTTTCTGTATTAGACTTCATAATCTCTAGAGAAAGTGACCTCAATACAAATTCTAAAGCAAAACGCAGAGGCTGAATATCTTGGAAATTTTCCAATGGGGTAGACACAATTTGTCTCATGGTTTTCTCAACGAACTTGAAGAAATGAATACATAATACTAGAACTTTGATGATTAGAAATCAAACCTATAAAGACCTATAATATATCTTGATTAGACTCAAATTTTGAACCCTTTGATCTTTTGAAACTTGGCACTAGCACTTAGCTTGAAATGTAGCAGAGATAAAAACTTGACTCTGTAGCTGTTGATTTCCTTCATATGACTTAGCACTTAAGCGTTCTGTGCAGTGAAAATTTTTTGAGAGAAAACCACAACATTCTTACCTTAATTAGATCAGGCAGTTGGCCTTTCAAACCCGATATTTACCATATGAATTTTGACCATCGACACTTGTAGATATTGATTTAAAACAACTCGTTGTCTTCTTGTCATGTTGGTGAAACAATGCCCTAGATTTGAAAAGATGTCACTCAGCTTAAATGGCATAACTCATGGCTTGATCATAGTATGACTTGATTTATGAAGTTTGGCATATAGACTTTGTATAGGAATCTAAAATTATTAAGTCAATGAACTTGATTTATGGCTTTGAAACTGTATTTTGAGCCTGAAGCTTTACTATATAGAATCAAGCAGTTATGAAGGAGATTGGTGTGGCTTGGTGTTTAGCAAATAATTTGGTATATGGTTTTGGTGTGATATGGCTTAGGTTTAGGATAGTTTAGGAATAAAATACTTAAGTGCACACATCACTTTTTTCTTAGGAATTTTAGAAATAAAATATGCATTTCATTTCAGAGTATAAAGAAACCACAAAAACTAGGGTTTAGGAAGCACTGACGATGCTTTGAAATGTAGGTGAAAATGATCATATAGGGCCTTGATGAAGATCTGGAGGTTAAATACTGGCTAGAAAACTTTAGAAATGAGTGTATTGAATAAAAGTTGAGAAGACACTCCAAAAATACCAATGCATTTTTTATCACTAACATCTAGCTCCAATTGGGATGGAGACCTCCCTGTGAGGTTTCCAAGAACCTAGTAGTTCTAGTCGCCTTTAGCATTGGGCATGGATTCATCTAGCCACCTTTAGCATTGGGCATGGGGTCAAAAGATAATTTCAAAACCTAATCCAAATACTGCAACTTATTCAAACTCTAACAATGTGTCGATCACAAGTTCCTATTGCAAACTATTAGACTGAAAAAGGATCTCATGCTTGATGGCGAGCTTATTCTCTATCTATTCCTACTCCTAACCAAAAAAAATGGCTCATCATGTGAAATCATGCTTCCAATGAAGCCATGATAACATCGGACTAATTATAAGAATCCTTTGCATGCATATAAATTTCAGAGAACACTTCATGTCATGCAACAGAATTTCAACTTGCAGAGCATACTTACAATCATCATTTTCTTTGATTCCAGAGATTGCAAAACTGACGACTTATGAAAAACATAACGCCATATAAACAGCTACTGGATCATAGAAATAAGTTAACTTTTCTTGTTGCTCAAGCCTTTCTTCAACCTCTGATATATAGCTGCCATAAATTGGTTCCTGCAAATCTAAAAATAGTTGTGAGCTAATTGGACTGCTAATCCCTTAATTTTCAATATCTTCTTCGTAGGTGATTTCATTTTTTTTCTCATGAATCATTATAAACAGAAGAGAAGACCTGAAATCTTCAGCCAGATTAAACTCATCATATTCAATGTCTTCTGCAAACATGGAATGGCTGATTACAACATGAAGTTGTTCCTTAGTGGGCAAAGAAAAAGGCTCGTCGAAATCAAATTCATAAATGTCATATATTGGTTGACTATTGCTTAAGTCAACATTATTTGATGTAGAAATCTGCTCTTGTCCATCTACGTACTTATCAAAAATAGATGAATAGAAAACCTTTGTATCTTGCAAAGAAAGAGAAGCAATCTTCAAATCCTTCTTTCCAATCACAGGTGAAAACATATCGTAGGCAACCTCTTGAAAAAGTTCATAAAAATATTCTTCTCTAACTATTTCTTGATGCAAATCAAAGGTAGCAGGTGCAACAGAGATAGGGTCTGATACATCTACAACTATGCAATTCTTATTTGTATCATGAAGATCTTCCTTAACAATATAATTTTCACCTTGACAAATAGAAGAAAAGACTACTTCCTGCTGAACTTGCTTCTCGAATTCATCACAGCAATCTTCAAAGAGACTTTCAGCTAGAAATCCATCTTTACAAAACAAATGGAAAGCATAATGAAAACTTGCCAATGAGTGAATTCTTGAAGCTGGAAGAGATCTGCACCAATCAAGGGCAATCCCCTCTAATGAATACTTGAAAAGATTAATTTGAATGTCCTCATGTACAATTCCAAGACGATGAATAAAATCATGAAAATCCAGCAAGTGTTCAGGTGACACTTCCCACTCTTCTCCTCGAAATCTAGGAATACTACATTCCCATTCATCTCTACTAGGTATTGGATGAGGGTAACCGGAAATACTTGAGAAATTGCAAAATGCATACCTCTTGTTCATTTCATACTAGTGGAGTCACCAACAGATTTTAGAAATATGGAATCGCCACTGAATTTGTCCTTCATGGAGTCACGAGATAGATGATTACAACCGAATATATGTCCAGACTTTGCCTATCATCAAAGCTGGATCTTGTCGTCTCCCAAGGAAGCTAAGCTTCAATCTCCTTTCCCTGGCAATGATGCCAATTTGTTATCACTCCAAGAAACTCTTTGAGGTTGCGGATCAAAGATGCTTGGTAACTTAAGGTAAACTTGTTTTTGTATTTTTTATGTGTGGATCAACGGGATAACTCAATTACAATATGGTATTCAGACAGTCAAAATGAGAATCAAATGAACCAGTGCTCTCA
This sequence comes from Picea abies, assembly GCA_900067695.1. Classification (NCBI taxonomy): domain Eukaryota; kingdom Viridiplantae; phylum Streptophyta; class Pinopsida; order Pinales; family Pinaceae; genus Picea; species Picea abies. Next base: position 7,996 of record CBVK0100184116.1, read on the forward strand.
AGGATCAATAATCAGATGATAGCTTTAAACTGGGTGAGAAAGCAGTGTTTATAAACCAGATACAAAATGAAGGGTTTAATAAACAATGATAAGCAACTATTAATCAAGTTATGAACTGACTGATGAGATGACAATCATTCTGCAATTAAAACAACTCGAATAAGAGTACAGAAGGAAAGATGAGAATCTGATATCAATAGAGAGAAAAAACTGTGATTTGTATTATCATATCAAAAAGCCTGTTTACAATATAGTGTATTTATGCATCCAGAATCGAACCCTTACTTCATCTGAATTTCTTGTCTTTATAGCCTTTACAAAATAACTAAGATCCTATAAAGGAGGATCGAATTTACTTGAAATAGACAGTCAAAACTGACACAAGAAAATAGGAAGAGATCCTAAAAACTAGGTCAATTCTTCATCTTTGATTATCTTCATATCCTTCAAACTTTGACAAGTGTAGAAAGCCTTCCAAGGTTGTTGAATATCCATAGAAGATAAGATAAGTCAAATTTTCCACTTTTAGCAAAAAATTGTTTCTGTGCCCAGAAAATAGGTAGCTAATTTCACTTTTCCACCTTGCTAAACACCTCAAACATCATAAAAAAAAAAATTAAATATGATGTGTTTAATTATTGCCCATCCTTTGAAACCCTCCTCCAGGCGTTTGATTAAGAAAAACTTGGATTTGGGCGAAAATACGACTTCTCTTCCATGTCTGCAGTTTCACCAGCTCTTCCGCCTTGAAGTTTGATAGTTAGCCGGTGAAAGCTCTACTTTTCAATGGCTAATTGTTTGTAGATGTGCTTCCTGTGCTGGTGAAAACTCTTTATTATCAGCAAGTGTTGTGATTTTCTTATAGTTAAATGAGAGTTTCTTTCCTATTAAAATATAGCTGCTCTCTCGACATCCAATCCCACATATGGATCGAAGAGCTCTCTCGATTTGATGACCTCCTCTACAAACAAATTCTTGTTGCACATATGGACGAGTCTCAAAACTAGAGATAGGCACAAAAGGAAACTTATCAGGATTGTATCCAACCCTCTTCAAATAAGAAGAAACTTCTTTGACAATTTCTTCATAATGAGTCTTTGAGTACTTGGGAGTGGTGGCATCCATCTTGTTACAACGGAAAATCATTTGCTTCACTCCTAAGGTGAAGGCCAATAGGGAATTCTCTCTAGTCTGACCATCCTTGGAGATACCAGCCTCAAAACCTCCAGTCGTAGAATCAATGATCAAAACTCCACAATCAGCCTGAGAGGTCCCAATAATCATGTTCTTAATGAAATCACGATGGCCAAGGGCATCAATCATTGTACAGTAATATCTTGTTGTCTCAAACTTCCACAAAGCAATATCAATTGTGATACCATGTTCACATCCAACCTTGAGTTTGTCAAGCACCCAAGCATATTGAATGACCTCTTGTTCATCTTAGCAGCTTCTCTCTGAAAATGTTCAATCACACGCTAATGTGCCTGAACCACCATTTTGAATCTCCAAACAAACCTAGGTCATCTTCTCTTTGCATCTTCCTTGCACTATCATCAAAGCATTGTCTATACAGTAGAGCAGCGATGGCATTCATGGAAAACCATGGATTGATTGAACCTAATCATTTATGTCTTTCTCAATAGAGATCTGCTCCACTGAGCCATTAGTACGCATATTCAATGTTGACTTGTAGCGTTCAATCTTATGCCGATAGTCACTGGCAGTTTCCTGATCCCAAGCATTATTTTTGTCATCACTCCATAATTAAAGAAGGTCGAACAAGCACGTACGTGTTCTAGGTTCAAATATTTCTATATTAGACTTCATAACCTCTGGAGAAAGTGACCTCAATACAGATGCTAAAGCAAAACGCAGAGGTTGCATATCTTGGAAATTTTCCAATGGGGCAGACACAATTTGTTTCATGGTTTCCTCAATGAACTTCAAGAAGTGAGTACACAATACTAGAACTTTGATGATTAGCAATCAAACCTGTAAAGACCTATAATCTATCTTGATTAGACTCAAATTTCGAACCCTTTGATCTTTTGAAACTTGGTGCTAGCACTTAGCTTGAAATGTAGCAGAGATAAAAACTTGACTCTGCAGTTGTTGATTTCCTTCATATGACTTAGCGCTTAAGCGTTCTGTGCACTAAAAAAAATCTGAGAGCAAACCACAACATTCTTAGCTTAATTAGATCTGGAAGCTAGCCTTTCAAACCCGATATTTACCATATGAATTTTGACCATCGACACCTGTAGATCTTGATTTAAAATAACTCATTGTCTTCTTGGCATGTTGGTGAAACAGGGCCCTAGATTTGCAAAGCTGGCACTTAGCTTAAATGGCATAACTCATGGCTTGATCATAGTATGACTTGATTTATGAAGTTTGGCATGTAGACTTTGTATAGGCATCTAAAATTATTAAGTCAATGAACTTGATTTATGGCTTTGAAATTGTAGTTTGAGCCTGAAGCTTTAGTATATAGAATCAAATAGATATGAAGGAGATTGGTGTGGCTTGGTGTTTAGCAAATAATTTGGTATATGGTTTTGGTGTGATATGGCTTAGGTTTATGACAGTTTAGGAATAAAACACTTAAGCGCACACATCACTTTTTTCTTAGGAATTTTAGAGATAAAATATATATTTCATTTCAGAGTATAAAGAAGCCACAAAAACTAGGGTTTAGGAAGCACTGATGATGCTTTGAAATGCAGGTGAAAATGATCATATAGGGCCATGATGAGGATCTGGAAGTTAAAATACTGGCTAGAAAACTTTAGAAATGAGCGTATTGAATAAAAGTTGAGAAGACACTCCAAATATACTTGTGCATTTTTTATCGCTAACACCTTCTAAAAGGCATAAGGTTAATAAACGTGGTACATGTATATCTCCACTTCCTAGAATTGTGATTATCCAGTTATGGGTACCGAGTCGAGTCTGAATGACATTGGGAATCCCTCTACTCCTATACCTTCTGTGATTAATGGGACTCCTTCGAATCCTTCAGCCACGACAGTTGTAGTACCTGAGGTTCCCGTTCTTACACCTACCTAGCCTGCGGTATCTACTCGACCCATACAAACGAACCCTTTCGGGTCTCTTTTTGGTACGCCGAGATACAATGCTCAATCCACACCTTTGGTATCTAACCCTTTTTCTTTTGGTATGCCCAATATGACATCACAAATTTCATCCTCCATTCCAACAACTAATGAAAATCCTAGTTTTGGACCTAGGGGCATGGTTCCTCCACATACTCCTCTCTTGTTTGGTGGAGGTCATATTCCCTAAATGAATCCTATGGTGGGATTCCTGCCTCCTTTTCCTTCTAGGTCTAATCCTAGTCTCAATGCTCCTAAATGGAGTACTCAACCAGACAGACAAGCTACTTCCTATATTTCATCCTTCCCCCCTTCTTCCTCCATGTCAATTCCAACAAACACATTTTTTATGACAAATCCACCTCTATCCTCTCGAGTTCCACCTGGAGGGAGTCAGTTTCGCTCTATGGGAAACCCCCATACCAGAGCTTCTCTAGCTGGGGGCAATGTTTATAACCCTCATTATGCCGCCCCTACAGGCATGGTGCCCATACAACCTCTTATGAATAAGTTTGGAGGAAGATATTACCCTACTAGAAAGGGCCATGGTATATACCAGAACCCTGGATGGCCTGCAATCCATCAACACAAATATTTGTTAGGAGCATGGGCTCAAACGTCACAACCCTGGATCCCTTTTCTATCCACGCTTAATTTGCCATATTTTTCGAGATTAATGAATGACCCAGTGCATCATGATCCGTCATGGCCCCCTGTCCCCACCAAGCTTCCTTCAGACATTCCAAAATCTGAGGGGCAATACTGGTGAGGATCCGTGTGATCATGTTACTACTTTTCATCTTTGGTGCTCATCCAATTCTCTTAATGATGATTCTATTCATTTGAGACTATTTCAATGCACCCTCACGTGGGTTTCCATGAAATGGTACATTGAGCTACCAGGGGGGACATACATAAAATTTAATCAGATGGTTTTGGTCTTTCTCAACCACTTCCAGTTGTCGGTTCGTTATGATGTCGGCATAGAACTTTTGTAGGCCGTCCACAAAGATAAGGCCACACATATATCAAACCATATCCAAGAGTGGCATAGATGAAAGAGGTCGATTAAAGCCTACATTCCTCCAGAGTTTATGTTGGAGTGGTTCCTTAAATCCTTATTGCCTTATATTTCAAAGGATGTTTCTACATCCAGAGTAACATCTGAGGAAGAAGATATTTTCAAAGCCCAGTAACTGGACCTCATATATGCTCAGTTTGGGATGTTGTATGAAATTCTTCCTGACGCACTGCAATCGGATTATGACCCTAGAAAAATCCTGGGCCTCATGTCGATGGCATCATAGGCTCTGTAAATGCTAAGTCTATAGACTTGGTGACAAACCATTTGAAGGATTTTTCTCTAAGACAACCTGTAGCAGGACAAGCTTCGGCTTCGTCCTCCACTCCCACTCAGTCGACGAATGTGCATTCTGTACAGTCATCGGCCAACCCAAATGGTAACCAAAAACTAGGAGTGCATAGAAGGAAAGGACGGGTTAATAATCGTAAGGGTGGAAAAAATAATAACAAAGCCAAGGATGAAACTAACAATGATATATCAAATAATAATGTTGGTGAGGGAAAGAAAGAAAAATGGAAGGTGAATTTTCTTTGTAAACTTTGTAAAGATGATCACCTTACCCACCTATGCCCCAAAATTGAGGAATCCTCAAGGCTCTTATCGTAACCGCTCGTTGTGTTGACCAATTTGTTTCTGCATAATCAACACATGGCTTTGGGGTCCTCCAATACCAGAAATGCTTCGAGCGAGATTCAAAACCCCTCAACACATGAAGGTGATCATCTATGTGTTAATATGGTCAAGTCTCAGATTGATGTATCCACTCGATCTCGTGACTAAAATTATTCATAGACTATCACATGTCCAGAGTGTCTCCCTCCTCTGAAAACACCCTTGTAGCTCGAAAAACTAGAGCCTATGCCTTGTATTCCGAAAGGAGTATCAAAATGCTCTGCCCACAATCCTAATGCCAGAGCTACCCAGAACTATTTGATTATCAAAGATCTGGGTCAAACCCCTTGTGCGATGTTGGCTTTGGAGGTGCTCTAGATGTTTCCTTCACAAATAAATACCTTGTTATCTTCTTTAGGAGCTTTAGACCCGTGTGGCTCAAAGGTTATTAAGTTTGACGTCATGGATGTTAAGCCTCGCTTTCCTTACCATGTGGCATTTCAAATCCATGTGGAGTACATGAAATATACCATCAAACGCTCTGTAATTGATGAAGGTGTTGCAATGTGCGTGATTTCCCTAACCTATTCGAAATCCATTGGCTCTTCGACTCTATCCCAATTTATGACTATGTTGACTGCATTTGATGGACGTTCATTTCGACCCCACGAAATTCTTCCTGCCTTTCCGGTCTAGTTAGGTGGAAAGAAAGTGGAGGTTGATGTCAAGGTGGTTGATGCACTCCTTGACTACAATTTATTACTAGGACATAATTGGACTTATGCCATGACCATGGTTGTGTCGTCTATTTTCCACACTTTATGTTTTCCTCATGAAGGGAAAATTGTGACGATTGATCAATTTTTGTTTGCGCATGCTAGTCCTAATGCATTAGTTGGACCTTCGATCCCTATGATTGACAATTCTCAGTAGGAAACCAAGGATATTAGTGTCAAAATGTATTCCTATCTCATGGGTAGCTTTGATTTTGTGGTACCAATCCATCACATTTACGCCATTTCCAATAGGTCTTCATCGTCAATGAGGTCTGTTCCTTTCCATACTTCATATTTCAACAATCCTTGGACGCTACCTTCCCCAACTATATCGTGTGAAGGTTAGTCACATATTGGGATGGCAATGCCACTGTCAGCAGTAGAGGTTGTGTATCAGGTTATTCTTAACACTATTGCTAACCCAGATCCTTTCTCCTTGTAGACGAACGAGGAGAATTCCATTCTAGAACCCGTATGGGCCACCCCATCATCTTATTCACATGATTGCCTCGAAGATACTCTACCTTCGGATGAATCCATCTTAGAGGCCATGAATGGTTCTGATAGGCCTTGGGACGATATGCATCATCGCCCCTATTTCCTCCCAGAGTTAGTTAGGATCAAATAGGATGACTTTATATCTACCTTGAGTGAGATGGTAGGTCACGCTGTGGTTTGGCTAGATACGCATGGTATTTATGCTGAAGGAAACATGGTGAATATTTTTTCCATCATCACGATCAACATCTCTTGAATTCCTGGAAAAATTGAGAATGTATATATCGGTGTAGATTGTTCACCTGAAGAAATTCAGATCTACATTGATCTCTTCAAATAATTTCATGGAATATTCACTTGGTCGTATGAAGAGATGCTAGGGATCAACCCCAACATTATCAAACATGAGATCAAGACTTATATGGATGCTAGACCTGTTCGACAACGTCTTAGAGATGTTAATCCTAGGAAGGCCCTTGCTATTAAGTCAGAGGTAGAGAAACTACTTTATGTTGGTTTCATATACCTGGTTACCTTGACTGAATGGGTGTCCAACCCTCTTCCCATGAATAAGAAATAGGGAACCATTCATGTATGTATGGATTTTCAAGGCCTGAACAACGCTTGTCCTAAAGAAAACTTCCCGGCTCTTTTTGTGGACCATATTCTTGGTGAGTGCACGGGAAGAAAAGTTTTTTCTTTTATGGATGGATTTTTAGGATATAATCAAATTCATATCAAACCCGAGGATCAACACAAGACGACGTTTATTTTTCCTTGGGGTACTTTTTCATACCAAAAAATTCCTTTCAGTCTTAAAAATTCCGAAGAAACCTTCCAACGCACCATGGCCTTTGCTTTTCACGATATCAAACATATTGTTGAAGCTTACCTAGATGATCTCATTGCTCATGGTTGCAAGAGAGTAGATCACTCCACTGACCTTCGATTAGTATTTGAGAGATTTCATTACTATCGCATCTGTTTGAACCCTCACAAGTGCATATTCTGCATTAGGTCTGGCTGACTTTTAGGATTCTTAGTCTCTAAGCATGGGATCATGGTGGATCCTATGAAGGTTGAGGAAATACTTCATTTTCCTCCCCCGCGCAACATAAAACAACTTTAGGGTTTACAAGGGAAGGCTAATTCCTTGCATCGGTTTATAGTGAACTATGTCGAATTAACTAAGGGTTTCATGCATATTTTGAAGAAGGATACTCCGACTATATGGGATGAGCAAGCCCAGGAATCCTTCGATGCTATTGATAAATCCTTGGTATCAACACCTCTGTTGAAGCCTCCAGACTACAATAGGGACTATTTTATTTATATCTCCATGTCCGAAGGGAAGGTTGGTATGGTTTTGGTTCAAGAGGACGATGAGCTCCATGAGCACATTGTCTACCATCTTAGTTGAAATTTAGTCGGTCCTGAACTTAAGTAATCTCACAGAAAAACTAGCCTTGGCTTCCGTACATGCAGTTCAAAGATTATGACATTATATATTACTTTTCAAAACTACCATAGTTTCATATACCAATCCATTTTAATACGTCCTTACCCAGAATTTCATAGGGGGGAAATTAAATAAGTGGATTGTTATCTTGCAAGAGTTTGATCTCGATTTTTCTTCAGTGAAGTATAAGAAATCGCTAGTTTTTGTTGAATTGATATCAGACTTCCCTCGACTGGATGAGGACATTATTCATGAAGATTCATTCGTGGATGAACAAATTTTCCTTATCCCATCTTCAGACCCCTAGTATGGAGACATTCTAATTTATCTTCAAACCTTGAAGTTATCCTAGCATCTGTTGATAGAAGATCGATGACGTATACGTCATCAAGCTGAAAACTACCTTATCATCGGTGACACTTTGTATCGTCGAGGAGTAGATAGTGATTTGCATTGTTTCTTGAATCACGAGGAATATGAGTTGGTTCTCAATGACTGTCATAGTGGGGCTTATGGTGGTCATCTATTTGGGCTTACAACAACCCCAAAAAAATTGCGAGCCGATTATTTTTGGCCGTTAATTTTTAAAAATTGCATTGAAGCGGTCAAGAAGTGTCACCCTTTCTAGGTGTTCACTCGGAAAATTGGTAGAGGCCATGCCTACCATTAAGTCCCATGGTAATATGACAACATTCTTCGTATTCAACCAAATTATAGCCCAATTCAGAATCCCAAAGGATATTGTCACTCATCATGGCAGTCACTTTCAGAATGAAATGATGAAGGGGTTAGCATCAAAACTGGGGTTTGAGCACAGTCATTATTCCCCTTATTATCCCCAAGCAAATGGAAAAGTAGAGGCATTAAATAAATCTCTCAAGACCATCTTGCAAAAAACTGTCAGCCAAGTAAGTTTGACTGACATCTAATGCTTTACCCCGCACTTTGGGCATATCGAACCTCAGTTAAGAATTCCACTGGTTTTTATCATTTTTAGTTAGTACATGTCATGGAGTCGATCCTTCCAATTGAATAAGAAATTCCTTCCCTCAATCTGGCAATTGAGCTCCTACCTGACACATCCGATCTTGAAGAATGCCTTGTGCACCTAGATCATCTAGATGAGTCGCATCGAGATGCCTCTATGACTATCGAAGCGAATAAAAAATGTGTTAAGGTTCAGTATGAGAAGTTTGTCTTTCCTCTACATTACTCTAAGGGTGACTTGGTTCTCCTATATGACCAAGCCAAAGAACCGTTAGGGGAAAGCAAGTTCAACCCCATGTGCCATAGTCCTTATATCGCGCGATGTGTTTTAGAGAAAGGATCATATGAATTGGAGGATTATGAAGAGAATATGTTGGATGAGCCCATAAATGGTCTCTACCTTGAAAATTATTATGCTTGAGCCCTCAATCTTGGGCGTGACTTTTTGCATACTAGTGTATCTTAGTGTATATACATCTTTTCCTTTATGTCATAGACTTGCTTGTCAATTTTTCCCTCGGTTGGTAGATGTCAATCGAGTCTTCAGTTTACTTAGCATTCGTAGATGGTGCCAATCATCATACACAGAACATGGATTCCTTTGCGTGGGTCATGTACTCACCCGAGGGCCAATTGGTGTCTTCAGGTGGTGTTCGTCTAGAGCCATCAACGAATAATGTGGCTAAGTATAGTGTCGTTATAGAGCTTTTACATGATGCCATTTCACATGGTGTTCGGTATTTAGAGGTTCACCTAGAATCCCAGTTAGTCGTATGTCAGTTAAATGGCATTTACCATGTGCGCGATCCTACTCTACTCCGACGATTCCTACGAGTATGACTTTTGGAACGATACTTTGATTTTCTCACTTATAATCACATACCTAGAAGTTATAATCATGTATTTGATGCATATGATAATTATGTTTTAGATTGGAATTTGTCACATAACTAAGTAAAGAAAACACATTCATACATGTACACATTATAACATATATAAGTAAAGCCGAAGACCAAAAATTTTATATTTCATCTTTTCAAAAAATATGGTGTCATAGTAAAAAATGGGGCTCACACCCTCAAAATACATATATGGTCGGTATATATATGACCATGGCATATACGCTTATGGTGCCGAATGCATATCATGATAGCACACTACGGTATTTGAGAGATGCTGGAAAATTCACACCCATGCATGGGGCACACCTACCACCTGTCGTTGCATAGCCTCTGGTAGACTCTCCACTTGAACCATAGGAATCCTGTGCGTCAATCAAAATAGGTTCTTATGCACATTTTTCAACACTCTCTCCACATCTCCTCCCGCATGTTTATCTCCCAGGATCCTCCACTAATTTCATTGGAATCCATCTGGTTGTCGCGAACCTACATCTGCATGACAAAACAATTATTAAGACTTGATACCATACAAAAATATTTGTGTTTTTTATTCTTTTTGAGAAAAACACAAAAAATGAAATATATAAAAAAAATTCTTACCAATATTACCGTAGGCGGAACCTAGTGGCAAAGGCATATCTAAATCCCCTCTGTAGTCGATCCCAGCATAGGGGTAGTCGTCAATGGCTATGACTTGTTGATGCCACAAGAAAAAGAACTCATCGTTGTAGGGGGTTGGCACCCTACCACCTCCTAGTCGCCTCATCACGTCGGTCCACCGTGACATGGCTGGATGGCATGGTCCATGTGGAATGATCTCTACTCTAGGGCTCAAACCTGGAACCCTCTCAAAGAAAAAACTACACAAGATGGATGTGAACTTGAAGTTTCTCTTTCTCCCTTATTTGCAATCCGTCAGCTGGATCTTCGTGTTAGTTAGCAGTGAGGTACACTAGTCATAAAAAGTGGGTCGTAAACACTCCACCGCATAGAGAATGAGTGGCCTTGATGCCTGGTGCAATGAGGCCGACTCTGAGATCTGTGTAGGAACAAGTATGAAGATCTTCAAACTCAAGTTCTCGATCACCCTGATTAGGAGTTTGCTCCCTACTTTACCTATTCCTGCAACACAATGGGTGGTAATATAATCCTCCATGGTCATACCACCCTCATCCCCCCAAGACTTGAGATTTACTACCTCAAGCCGGTGAGACAATCTTGTAATGAAATATATGTCATCCACTTCAATCCTCAAGGGTTTCCCATCGAGACTGAAGGCCTTTGTCTCCGAATCCCAATAGTTTACAAGCATCTGGAGTAACCTCACTTGAGCCCCCATTTCTTTGAGATCCAAAAATTTATAAAGGCCACATATTTTTAAATCTTTTTTGGCCCCTGCATTCCTTTCCATTGTTGTATCTATCTCTTCATGCTCCCTCTCCCTCCATTCAAGCACCATCCTGCCAAAGGAAAGTCATTTTTTGAGCTAAATTTTATAAAAAATTTGTTTGCGGACTTGTACGCGAGATATAATTTTAACATTTGCATATAGGGTTGCATATACATAGGTAGGCTTTGATTTTCCTGTGTACATGCCTCCATGTATGTGACCTGATGAACTACCACCCACGTACACCCTAGTTTACATTTTGCGCCCTATAATACTAAAACAATTTGATCTAAAATTGAATTTTAAACCACTGAAAATGAAGAGAAGGGGAAGGGAACTTACTTGGTCCAAATGGTTGCTAATTCCCTTGATCGTAGCTCCCACAATTGACATTTGAAGATCGAGGGGAAAATGGACTAAAATGCACTATGTGGGTGAAAAAACTCAAATGGTATGGTTAAAAGTCTATTTTTCACTATTAGTAGAATATTTTTACCCACTCTATATAGTTTATGCTAATTTTTTACCTCGTGGACTAATAGTATAGTGAGAATTGGTTTTAGTGGTTTTGTCTAGGTTTTTTGTGGTTTCTAGTGTCATACTGCCTGTTCGTGACTTCGACAAGTATTTCCTTTCACCAGCATATAGGATAGGTTGTCACTCCATTTTGCATTATTGCATTGTCCTATGACTGTAATCCATATGCCTTAGGTACAAACCCATTTACTAGCGACACAAAACCTTCTTACTACTACTAGAAGTGTCATTATTAAGTGGTATAGGCTTACCAAACATGGGTGCCCTAATTAGAACCTTTGTGCCATTTGGTGCCCATGCAAAAGTTATTACAAAGGACTGGGAGTACCTTATAGTTCTGATATGACTTTGCGTTCGAACCCCATAATCTTACACACAAGCATTCTAACCTTCACCTATGGGACTCCCACTGAGTCTTGTTTAAGCTCTTTTTTGAATCTCTAAACAAGTGAAAATATTGTTGAGTGAACTTGTCTATTTCACACTCGTTAAATGGATTTGAAAGGACATCTATTTGCTATAAGTTTAACCCTTTTTCAGACCAAGTATACTAATTACAAAAAAGGAAAACTCTAGTCAACATTGGCTAGAAGAGTTCTCCTGGGTATTATTTTATACTTTTTCGGGCCCACGGGACTAAATCTACAAAAAAGAACATTCTTTGGAGTTTATTTGTAATTGCATTCCATTATCTCGCTTGAAGTATTGAGCATATTTTTGGTTTCTTCTTTCTCGTTAGAAGTCTCTTACCTCAACAATTTGCGTCACTATCCAAGTAGAGCCTTGTTTATATCCTTTGAAACTTGACACCTTGTACCCTAAAAGGAAACATTCCACCAAGTGTCCATGCTCCGCATGCACTTCTTTGCATCGAGCATAGGTATGTTCCATTGTGTAGAGCTAGTTTCTTACTTGTGACACTCTTTTCCTCTCTTGTATAATAGAATTTATTTGCCTATGAAAAACAAAAAAAGACAGGCAAAAAAAAGAATATTATCTCATATCGACAACAGTCGTGCGGCCTTTGAACAGAACACAAACTTTTGAGTCCACTGTCATCCAAATTTTGGGTTTAGCATGACCTTAGGAAGTTGATCTCGTTACTTAGAGTTTACTCCTCCGACTGGTTATTCTTCTAGTCCCTATGGAGAGTTTGTTGATGCCTCTTGCATCACGAAGTTTCATCGTCAAGTCTATGTTGTTGGAGTCCTCCATATGTATCATGCTCTTATTCAAAGGAAGTCTATAAGGATGTGTCTGCCATTTCTCAGAACTCTTGACTTTTCATGTCAGCCATACCCTCAGTGTGTGTTAGAGTCACATGAAGTTGTAGTCCTACCATGTACCCTGGTCTTACTTTCATTATGGGTAGGTAACCTTGAACCCAACAATTGACATCTCCTCATTGGTCTATGACTGGGGGGTTTCCCTTGTGTTCGATGGAAATAAATCTATTCACACATTGCGATTCATGCTATGTCTTGGATTCCATTAGCCTTATTGGTGGTTTCCTCGCCTTTTTCGATAGACTTCCTTATTAGATACTATTCAGAGGGTCTTTTTCGTGCACTACTTTCATCTGGTGCATGTGAAAGATGCACAGGATCATTGGTTCGTGAAACATCCTATTCATCCGAGCTCCTCCTAATCATCAATCTATTGATTTTGTTAAGAACCAAACATCAATATAGCATAGAAAAACCTCAGGAAAAGTACTCAATGCCGTGAAAAAGAGATAATATCAGATAATAAGCCTCTTCGAGGGGGC
>CBVK0100184117.1:0-21125 GCA_900067695.1 Picea abies
CATGCTATCTATGAGTCTCGACCCCATAGTGTCATTGTTACTCTGGGGGTTCGTATCTACAAGATACCAAAGGTAGTTCCAACTATTGTCCCACCTAAACAATGTCGCAAGGTAGTATGTCGTAATACAAAATTCAGATTCTTCACAGCCTGTTCAAAAGGTGAACAGAAGAACACCGCAACCACTGCAGCCTCAGTCCAAGCACATTCTATCTAGCAGAAGCAAATCAACAACATTGCAGAAAAGTGAAAATATTCTTTCTGCACAAATTCATCTCCTATATTCATATTGGTTAAAAAGGTGCAACCCTTCCAACCACAGGTTCATGACAACCTTCAACAAGCTAAGCAGCACAACTTGTCCAACAAGGTAAGCAACTCATCAAGATGCAAATTCAACAAACATTTTTCCATCTCCCTCAAGCACTCAACGCAATGGAGACCATTTCTTCCTAAGGAGGGAGGACTAATCTAGGTGTGTATTAGTGGCCACCCACCTATTTGAACTAGCTCAAAACAATCTTCTGACAACTTACTATTTTAGCAGTTTTTGGTTCCTAAACTTTTGGGGGCATTTTAAGGGCCTAAACAATGATTTGTCATGATCGAGAACCCAAATAATATCCAAAAGCTATGATTGAGCCACCAAAATTAATATCCTCATCAATACCTTTCCAACGAGCTATTGTGCACCCCAAATGGAGATTGTATGCCAAAGTTACACCCCCAAGAAGTTGATACACCAAACTACCCAAAATGGGGTCCACAAAATTGTTGGCTTTTCATCTTCTAGGGTTAGGGTTTTGTATTTTATTTATGTTAAAAAGGAACCTCATTGTAAAAATCATATTCTTGTGAATGTGAGTAGTCATCACATCTCTTCTCAGAGATAAGCTGCCACCATTCTAGCGAGTCTTTCACTCTATAATTTTATTGTTCTGTACATTTCACTCATTAATAGAAATTGTCTATTATTGTATCTATGTGTTTATGGTTGTATCTCTTATATATATTTTTTATATTATTGGCTCTCTTGCAATATCTATGTATATTTATGTGTTATATCTCCGCTCTCATTTCGTACTGAGAATAATCTATATCATATTGATTACATCATCAAATGGAAAAACCTACTAGTGGAAGAGGCAACATGGGAAGACGAGTTCTTCATGAAGAAACAACCATGGTTATTCAAGTATTTAGGATAACACTTTTTTCAAGGGGAGGGACATGTTAAGCCCTAGACAATGCCCTATGTTAAGTTTAAAACCCCATATTAAGCCCTAGATATTGAATTATTACATTTCTAGTGTTATATTTGGATGTCAGCTAGAACCCTTCATTGCACCCTTTCATTTCAATTGCACCCTTTGTATATATATATATATATATATATACACACCAAGGAGACCTAGTCTTAGGATCATATTATTTCATCTCATATTGTATTCTAAATTGGATATATTGTAAAAGGAGGTTTCCCCCTCAAAGTGGACTATAATCATTGACTTTTTATCATTTTTTAAGGAATTGGATCATAATAGTAATGCTCACCTTGGTACCATATTGTTGAATAAAGTGGGAAGACATATTGTGATGAATCCAACCAAAGAAAATACATAGATGATATCATCTCCCCCCTTCCACTTGGAAAGTGCAATGTATGATTGGTTTATATGGTGGGAAAACAAAAATAATGGATTGATCTTGAATTCACCATTTTCTAGGGACCTAACCCCTCACGTAGGTAGAACAATATATTTGGATGTAATAAAGGTCAATGTTAATAAGGCCTTGCAATAAGGTAGAATAAGTTGAATGTAAGAACACCTAATAGAAGCTTCTACTTTTAGAAGGATCTTTGTTGGCACAAGGGCAAACCCAGGGTTCAACACTTCAACAATGCACCAAAAAAACCCCAAATACCGACCCTTTCAACAACACCTACGAAGCAGATGAAGTCTCACCCAAGGTAGAGGCAGGGGGGGTTACAGGACTCAAGTGTCTACAACCTAGCTGGGACACAGATCTGTGATCACAANNNTCATTAGTATTTAACCCTTTTATTCACATCACAGGTTAAAACCCTAATTACATAACATCGCAGTATTAATCCAGGTCTAAGCACATCTAACCATTCATCACATAGCATCAAAGAAGATCTAGGATTCATTCAGATCATAAGCACTAAACATTCATAGATCTATCTATCATAACACTGCACTAAGAAAATACAATAACAATATAGCAAAAATCACATAACACATGACATACATGGTTCACCCCAGTGTGGGACTACATCCACCAACTCCTCTTCTTCTTTATTAGATTCTTCCAATCTTCTTACATGCCTAGAGCCACAAATCCAACTCCGCATAGGACAAGATATCTACGTACACCTCTCCAGATCCACAACATAGAGCCTTCTTACAATAACTTTCACTTGGCTCTGCAATTTCTCAACACACAGTATGCACGAAGCCTTCTTACAATTCATACAGGACTTGCACTTAGCAAAATCCCCTACATATCTTGCACAAAGCCAACTCAGATCTCTCAACTCCCTTTCATACATCACCTAGCTACTTATTTATATATTATAAAAGGGGGCCTAAACATGGGCAAATCCATGGGCCGACATCCCATACCTGTTACATGAACCCTACAACCCAAAAAGCCTGCAAAAGTGGGCGAGATCCCACGATCTCCGCTTCACCTGGGCACTCCATCTTCGACCAGCCTGTTGAAGTCCCAAAAATGGTCAAACACTAGATATCGGGGATAACACAACCCAAAAAGCCCGCAAAAGGGGGCGAGATCCCGCGATATCTGCTTCGCCTGGGCACTCCATCTTCGACCAGCCTGTTGAAGTCCCAAAAATGGTCAAACACGACCAAGGTTCTCCAAAACTTGGTCGAGGGCCAACATATGTTTTACAAACCAAGTAAAGAATTTCAAACTAAAACCATTTTCAAGTTAGGCAATGTGTATAGTACAATAACACACAACAATGCACTTAATACGACATGTTTCACTGAAGTGTCATTTATGCTTATTGTGCACTACTAAAGCTAGAAAGAATTTTGAAAGGATGCACAGAATGGTGAACTTTTAATAAAAATGCATTGGTGCATTGTTTCTATAGAGTGTGCACCATGGATTGTGAAAGCATTTAAAAAAATTGGCAGTGACAAGGTTTGGAATCCAATGTAATGAGTGCTCCCAATCCAACAAATATTGAAAGCCCCATATACAAGTACACAAAGACAATAAATATTTATTGCCTAAAAATAAATCTCATTGTCAAATGGTAGAGAGAATAAACCCTCAATGCTAGAATTTGCAGCAACATAAAACAAAAGAGATGCGACAAGAAAATTAATATTTGTAGTGTTGAAGGCAACTCTGAAACCCTTTTATTTTCTTGAAATTGCTTTGCAAATACTAATAGGAATAAATGAAAAAATTATGGAATTTTTTGAATCAAATGAGGTTAAATTTCACACGAATAGAATGATTCTACATACCTTAATTTTCTATTCTGTAGATTTGTATGTGACCTATGACAATCCCTTGCAAATTTGTCTCTTTAGAAAAAATTGTTCACTCAAAGGTTTCCTTGGTAAATCTCTCTCTCACAAGTCTTCTCTCTAACTTTTGGCAAAATAATGGAACAAGGACTAGGGTTTTCTTTTATAAACTGACTATTATAAAATGAAATTATCGTTTATTTGTCACTCGATATTTTTGCGCATTGATGATGAACACTCACGTTGTTGTTTTTTTCAATTTGGCTTGTAATGCACCTTACATACTTAAGTGTATCAGTGTGGTATGTTAACATAAACACATTGATTAAACAATGTACAAAGAAAATAGAAGTGCAAATGTGTGCAATAAAAAAATTGTAGAGGTTCTTACGGAGGTTAGTTATCTGTGCATGTCATAATTATGTGCATTGGTGCATTTATAATACCAATATGCACCAGTGCGGTATAAGTGAATGAGGCGTACTAGTTTCTAAAAAATACCTTCAAAGCTATGTTTGAAGTTAGAATGTTACATACTTCCCAAAATTTATTTCAAGAATGTAGAGGCATATTGGTTATGGTTTTGACTCAAATACACACAAAAAATGTGGTAATATCAAATGGAAAATTCTTCAGATTCCAATTCATTAAATTTTCCCTTTCCACTTGCAATAAATCTAGATTTTATTTATGTTTTAATTATCTCATTGAATTTTTTATGCCTTTGCATGTACATTTGAATAATTATGCATTGAATTTTGCAGGATTTTGATTTGGGATTGAGTTTGAATGGGTAGGATATTCCACCAGTCCAAAAACATCACAAGCACTTATTAGGAGTAAGATACTACAAATAGATGGTAGACAAAAATGGAGAGCCACTTTACCCCACCACTTGTAACATGCCATCTTCCAACAACTATTTTGTGCCAATGGTACTTCACCATGAGCTAGATCTCTTTTATGACATCACAATTGTATGTGGTTGTTCAAAATGTAAAGGGTTGAAGGTGAAACCTCAATGTGTCACACTATCCCATTATATTTATTATCAACTACTCAAATTTAATGGTCTAATACCTCTCATTGGTCTCAAGGATCCAATAGATGATATAGAAAAGACATGTAGGAACACTTCCTTATGCTCTCTTTTTTTGTTTTGTTTTTTTAATTTGGAAGACAAATCAACCATGTTTCATCCTAAATTGAACTACCTATCTCCTTATTTTAAGTCAATCAATAATTCTAGTGAGTCAAAGTATCATATCAACAATACCCAAAACATCTCTACTAGGAGATCCAAAAAGTTGTATGAGTTGAGTGCAAAAATGTCCAAGTACACCCCAAGTTTGGTTCAATTGTTGGAGGATAGTGATGACTTCTCTCTTCTTATCCGTTTACAAAGTAAATACCAAACTTGTTACAACTATGCTTTGTATGGCACTTGGTCGTCTTTCCTCCTTGCGCTCGATGTTGGGACACAATTCTCCTTTTGTAGTAATAATTACATGATTTCCAAGTCTAAAATAGATGTTGCAAATCTTGGGTTGTTTATCATTTCACATGTTTTCATTCCTCCTAAACAGTCAATGACACTTATGCCACTTTATTGTCCTATTTATAGATAGTATGATTACTTGAATATTGTTAAGTACAAACATAACATTTCCATGTATAATATGTGCATGAATGGTTTTGCTTCTGGAAACTTTAATAGGAAGAACCTGTTATATATTGATGGTTGTACACACACTCATGGGAGAATTGGAGCGTTCATAAATAGTCGTCGGTGCTCATTGTTCAACACAAATTGTTCATTTGAGAAACACTCCAATGACAAAGAGTTCTTTATGAAAAGGAAGGCATTTAGATTTGTTGTTGTAGATGCAATGCATAGTTTGTCTCCAAATGATGAGTTGTTAATAAACTATTTCATAGACCACCAATTTCTTGTCAAAGGAGGCTTGCATTGGGGCTACTTTTAGATGTCCCCATGGGGCGTAAGAAAAAGATCATTGAGTAATTGTATTTTTGGATTTTCAATGGAATTAATGTAAATGTATTGCTTAATTCGATAATTGATTTATAAAGTGGTTGGTTGTATGTATGCCATTGGAAAAAAATCCATGCGTCTAATAATTGTTTGGTCTAACGTTTGAACCTACTAAATTCATTTTGTTTACCAATATCATCTATTTAATGTTTATTATTTTGCAATCAAAATCCAAACGATGAGTGACTTGTCTACCATCTATTGTTGCACCCCACTATGATGTCAAATTTAGAGAATGTTCTTAAACGAGCACAACTCATAGAGGAAGCATACTAGCATGGTTGAATCAACCACCTATTCAATTCCCACTACATCATGAGTCACCAATGTAGAACATTTACAATAACACTAGTTATTCACACGTTGGACATTAATATAATAATATAGAGGTGGCTATGGATGATTTCTTAAGGGATACCCATGCCATGGAGGGAATGTTGTTACATGCATTCCAACAAGATGAGATAGGGGATGATGCTCATACCACCAATACCTTCTTTGAAAGCCTAAAATTTGCTTCCACCACTGGCCCTCTCTTTGGACATGGGTCAAGGTCAACCCAACCAGGGACAACAATGTTACTATACAACTTGAAAGTAATGTATGGTATGTTAGATGTGTGTTTCTTAACACTATTGAGGTAAATGATGCTTAATTCTCCTATATTTTGATTTATATTGTCACACAATCAACAATGAAAAGTGAGTTCATGCATGCTTGATGACAATGTACATTTCTGTTTCCCAATAATTGCAGGTTACTAAAAGACAAGGTACTTTCAAGTGATAATGTCCTCCCCAACAACAATGAAGAGGCAAAGTTATTAGTGAAGAAGTTGGGTGTTGAGTACATATCATATCATGCTTGTCTAGATGATTGCATTCTATATAGAGGCGAATATGAGGACAAAGAGACATGTCTAAAATGTGGGCATGACAGGTATTAGAAATAAAAAAACAAGGGAAAGGCACATGGTCCTCATAAGTTATTAAGGCACATGCCTGTTATTCTAAGGATTCAAAGGCTCTTTCATTGCACAGACTTAGCTATGTTGCAGGGGTGTCATGCCTTGTGCAAAAATGAGGCATGAGTTATGTAAACCCTAGTGGATTTAGTAGACATGAAGAATATAGAGGATACATGGCCTAATAAATTCAAGGATGAAGTACAGAGCCTTCGATTGAACATAGCCATGGATTGAGTTTACTTATATTCTCTCCAAAACACCAACTATTTAATTTGGCTAGTGGTAATGATCAATACAAATACCCCCCCATGGTTATTTGTGAATAATGAACATCTTATGTTGGATCTTATAGTCATTGGTAGAAGATAAGAGAAAATAATGGATGTCTACCTCTATACATTGATCAATGAATTGAAGCAATTATAGGAAGGGGTACATGTACATGATGCATCAAGACCCATCCCCAAAAAGATGTCTTTTACATAGTATGACATATATGCATACACCACAATGATTATTCAAGACTGTGAGTTTGTTTAGGTAAGTGTGTTGATTGATTTGTTTATATCCTTGACATTGTTTGGCATACTTTATTTGGTGAAACTATCTTCTTTGATGCTAATGCATTTCATATACAATAACATTGCAGGTCTTGTAACGAAAGGGTATCATGGATGTAAATGTTGTGGAACTTTTATATAGTCTAGGTAGTCCAACCACCTATGAAAGTTCATGTACAACTTCTTGAGAGTATTCCTTCCAAAAGACCACCCTTATAGAAGAGAATCATATAATTTCAATGGTAAACCAGAGGGAAACTGGAGACCTAATATATTGTCACCGATAGACTGGCTTAGGACATATGACATAAATAAGGACAAGGAAATTTCATAATTGTTTGATTCAAATGAGAAACCTATGTTTGATGATTCTAGTTTTTCGATACTCATGTCGAGAAAGTGCCCATTGGGATGAAAATGAAATTTGTATTTTATGAGCTTTCATATTGGGAGCATCTTAAGATTTCCCACTTAGTATATCCCATGCATATATTAAAAAACATTTCATCTTCTTTATGGAGGCACATATCATAAATAAATAAGTGACACATTAGGTGTTAGGAGAGATCTTATTTCTTAAAATTCTAAAAATAAACATTGACCAAGAAAAAAAAGCAGAGAAGAGGTCAGTCCCTCTTGGCCTTTTAAAGATGGTGTTGTCCCATGGATTTTGAAGAAATATGACCTTTCTATGGAGAATAATGTTATATCGAGTGTGAAGGCACCTTCTTTATAATAGTTGACTCTACAATGCCACTTCAAAGTAGATGAACATTTATTGGGGTTGAAATCACATGAACATATGAACCTTCTAAGAGTATGTATGTTGATTGCATGCTTTTGTTTCTATAATGTAGGTTACAATATGCTATGCAGTAACAATTTTATGCAAATTAATTTTACAAGTGTTTATTTTGTAGTGCCATTATCCTTTGCTCGTTTTTTGTTGTGTGAACCATGACTTCCCCTAGCAATTGACATGCACGATATCTAAATTATTTGCATTTGTGCATTGGTTTACATCAAAGGAGATTCACATTGCTAGAATTCCATAGCCGTGTCAAGAGATAGCTTAGATTGTTCATATGTTTGAGAAGGAAATGTTGATGAGTTTCATGGACTTGAAAATCTATCATCTAATTCACCTAGCTGATGAGGTTGAATTAGTCGAGGTGGTCTCATGTCATTAGATACTCTTCTTAGAGAAGTGCATGACAAAGTTGAAGTGTTTTGTTTGACAAAGGGAAAAACCCATGGGGCCTATGGTAGAGGGGCAAGTAGTATATGAGTCATTCTATTATGTTATTGAGAACATTGGGAAAATCAACGACACACCATAAATGGTGGTTTGGGATGACTAATGGGATGAGGATAAATGAGAAGGGGAGCTACTTCAAATGAATGAAAAGAGGTGCATGATAAAGAGTAGGTCACTTAAATTTGTTCGAATTTCTATAGAGTAATTGTTTGCAATGAACTTGATAACATATAATTGATCTCAAACTATTCGTTTTGATTTCATGAACACATCAACACATTCATAACTTGATGCCATAAATAAATTTGTTCTTTACAATGTGGAGGCAATGTAACCGTGGGTTGCATTGTATGAAGAAAAGAGAAGGAAATGGGGCAATGATAGGAAATAATTTAAATGGTTGAATGGTAGAACCATGCCTTTTTTTGATCATTTAAAAGAAAATACATCAATGATCAGTCCCAACAATTGGGTGGCTGACCAAATAAGAGAGAAATATGAAGCATTTGGTCAATACACTAGTGGTGAAGAGGATGCACTAAAAATACAGATCAAGTGGAGCAACTCTATAATAATCTCTCTTTGTACTTATTAAATTTATAATACATGTTAGAATTATAATATCTATATGTTTTTATTAATGCTTGGGTTCTTAGACATATCACCCATCCTTTGTTCACATTTTTATAGGTGCATTTATTTCCATCTATGTGGGCACATGGACATAATTTTCACACTGATGATGTTAATGATGGTTGTGCCACACTAGACTATGGAGTGGAAGTTGAGTTCGACTAATCTAGTCATGCTAGCCATCGTGATCAAAACCTAACAGAGGGGAAGTTAGGTTATGCCAGAAAGATATAAGAGATCATACAAGTGGACTTTTCATCTTTTCAATGTCTTATTGTTCGGTGTAAGTGGTGGAATACCTTCCACTAAAGTAATGTAAAGGAAGATAACGACAGTGCAATAATATGTATAAACTCTAGAAGGATGTGGGATGAAACTAAGGAGCCTTATGTTTTCCCAAAACATTGCAACCAACTGTGTTTTTACTCGGATGTGTTGGATAGGGATTGGTGGTCTGTACTAAGATACAATTTGAGATCAAAACATCTTTTTGAGAACAACAATGTTATAAGGAAAAGTGAGAAAGATAATCTAGGTGATGACAATGAAGAGTGATATGTACATGTTTTATTTCAACATTTATATTGTGAATGTGTAAATTTATTATGGTTATCTATAAATGACCAATTATGTTTTTTAATTCATTTTATGATGTTGGATATGGAAAGTTAACAACCATTCACAACCCTCGCATTGACAATAAATTAAATTGTTTTGGAAGATACTAATAAAAAAATAATAATGATGAAGATCCTCCTTCCATTTTGAAAACCTTATGACAAATGTAATGTGGCATTTTAATATTTAAGGGTTTTTTTTATAATTCATAGTGCCATGCCCTTTCCCAAGATGTTTATTTTTAAATAATACTCTCATTAATATAAATGAATTTATTCTTATAAAAAATATAATATTTATGAGTAGCTAAATTTGAAGAATATATAAGAATTGAAAAAAATTATAAATAAAGTAAAAGAAAAATTAAGTACTCACAAAATAATTTTAAAAGATGAAAGTGAGTACAATATGATTTGACTTAGAAAAAAGGAAAATAACTAGAGAAGAGATATAAGTTTAATAAGATAAAAAGATTAACAATATTAATAAGTTTAAAGAGATAAAAAGATTAATATTAACAATTATTATTTTTAAGCTTAGTTTAATATGTTGAAGGTATTTTTTTATCTCTTTCCATATTTAATATAAAAATTTATAATTATTTTCATGTTTTAATAGAATATTTAATTAAACAAATTGATGTAAAAAATTAATCAAATTAATATGAACTTGTTTTCAAGATCTAATATGCACGATGTTATCACTCTGTGCACTAGCTAGGGCTTATCTAACAAAGTGGTTGAATTCCAATATAGCAAGAGGACCTTGGATTTGTTGAAAGGTACGGACCCTCAAGTGGTAATGAGTAGGCCATTAATCATTGCATAGATGACTTAGACCAAACCAATTATGGAGGTTCAACCTCTAAATTAAAAAAATGGTGGAGAGGTTGAAATTATATAAAATTGGAGGAATGGAAATTTTGTTAGATTTAACTATAATAATTTTAATTTTATCAAAATTAATGAAAAAAATAGTAAAAATACTTAACAATAATTAAAAAAATTATAATTTAATGAAAAAAATATAAAATATTAATCAAATTGAGCAATCATTAATCAATTCATTTAGTCAACCTTATAAACATGTTTGATCAACATATTGTATCTTGTTGCACAACAAATAATTCACATTGAAAAATGGTTAAACATTACATAACGACAATAAATGATTGTCACAGAAAAATGACATTAAATAATTTTAACTAGAGTTAAACATTATATGACATCTTTAATTTAAATGATTGATACATTTTAACTTTGATTTAAAAACAAAGAAATTATTAGTGACGTTAATCATTAACATATATAATACATTTTATAAATCAAACAACATCGACATCAACATGATATGAAAAGACATAATATGCATGAACGATAATATCAAAACCAATATATATGTCAATGTAACAATCCAAATTGATTAATTTTTATCATATTTTTTAATTTAAATTTAATTAATTATTAAAATATAAATGAGTCTTTTATTATTTTATTATTAAAAGGCGGGTGAAGTAATTAATGGGGGGATAAGGCTCTTGGGGAATTAATGGGGGGATAAGGTTGTTAGGGAATTGATGAGGGGGATTTGAGAGAGGAGGATAAGAAATAAGAGGAGGACTTGGAAGGGGGTTGATTTGGTTTGGAGAAATTTTGAAAGATAGAGAAGGAGAGAAAATTTGGAGAACAATTGTTTTGGGGAACTCTCACAGGGCGTTGTTGTTGCTGGGAAATTTGGACTCGGGGCTAGGAAACCGCAAAGATTCCTGAATCTAGGGAGATGGAGAGGTTGTTCGTAGTTGGCTGGGAGGTTAATATTCAGTTGGGCAATTTGGGCAAGCATAAGAACAAGTGAACCAGGGGCTCAATCAACCAAATTTGCAGGGGGAGGTATGTATTTTACCAGTTGGTCTGCCATCCTTATGTTGTTGTTATCATGTTGTTATCATTAAAATGTTGTTATGCTATCGTTATTATGATGTTGCTGCTGTTGTTTATTCATGGTATAAGAAGACAATGAAAGAACTTATAAACTAAATTCAGTCATTTCAGTAGGAGATTTTAGAAAACATTTATTTATTTTCAAGTCCCAAAAAATAGTTAGGCTCTACGTATGGTATTAGAGCCGGGTTTCAAAACTGAAACCTGGGATTGACCACCCACAACATTAGGATTTTGTCTTTATGCCAACATGGTTTGCAACCTCTTCATCTGCAATTCAATTTGGGTTGTTACAGTGGAACACACCTATCACATGTGTCTGGACTAAGCCGATGCATATGTATTTTCCTCCATTTCTAAGCACTCACTTTACCTTGGAGAGGAATTGAATTCCCAGTCTAGTGCCCAACTCTGGTTCCATTAATGCATCCAAGCCTCCCTTGTCAATAACAACATCAAAAGCATCATTTGAGAACTACATGTTAGTGATATCCATAACTCTCGAGAGCATGCTGGGACGGGCATGCAGGTGATTTTGAAGCATATTCTCGATGACCACTTTAGTGAAGTCAATATTTGTTATGTGCTTAAACCCTGCGTCATATAGCTTCTCTAATAACTCTGAGTTCCCATAGCCCGAAACCAGGATATCCACTGGTTTTTCTTCTAAGGGAACGAGGTCACAACGTTCCACCAGGGGCTTCACAAGATTCCTCGAGTCACAATACCATTCAAAGGGCTTGTCTGAGCGAAGTTTGAAAAATTCGTCCCAGTTTTCTAGATTGGCAAAGTCTTGCAGGGCCCCAAGGATTTTTTCTTCGACTTTCCTGCCCTTTATGCCGAAAAATCTAAGATGAATATAGATAATACATAATGTGAATCAATCACCCTGAGTGAAACAACAAGATTCTAGGATTCAATATATAGTTTGAGACACTGATCATGATGAGAATAGACTTAACCGAACCTCCAAAAGCTTCCACTTGGGTTAAGGTACCCAACTCATATTTCAATCGATTCTTCATGTTATTAGATCATTGGAGTCCTAACCTGCTCTAGCTGGATCTTAAGCTTTCTTCTAAGCTCTTAGATCTGCTCTTTGGAATAGGCTGAAACACACAGAAGATGTCAATCTTTCCAACGTAATGTCAAAGAGCACCCAGAAGACAACTCACGAGGAGCCTGGTGGTCATGGCTATTGCAGAGAAGTACCAAAAGGATTTACTCTCGTGAGAAAGAAGCCTGACGGTCATGGTTGTTGCAGAAGAAGAGGTGGTCAAGAGGATTATTGCATGTTGTGTGAGTAAGAAGGGACATGGTAGGGTTTGAGAGCGGGAGGGGGGCACATGGGCCTTGCCTAACCTTATTCAGAATATTTTTGCCTCTTATAATATAAATATAAAAATATTGGGCTTCTATCCCAATCTCCAAGTATATTAAACTCAGGCCCATCTACAAGTCCAATCACCGTGACTAATAACTAAACAAGCAACCACCAACATCAAGAGTTAAGACAAGTACCAGGTTCCAAGGAGACAACCCACGGGTTCCATAGTGTGCTCAAGGCCCAATCTCCAAGTTGAGCCCCGAGCCATCAAGCGCTCAACACAAATTTCGATCCAAGCACCAAAGCCCGACACATAAGACCAAGTGTCAAGTTTCCGAGGGAGCTATGAACCAAGAGTGTTTGACACAACTGTTGGGAATTTACCTTTGTAGACATTTAGCACAGGAAAATTGTTTTTTTTTGGAACTCACATTTTGTTGTAATAAAATCAGGATTGAGAACTCTCTCATATTCGATATTTACTTCGACAAGATTGTGACCAATTTTGTTGTTTTCTCTAGAAAATAGTTGCCCAAAACTTGTTTTTTTTTTTTCTTTCAAAATAACGACTAGTGGACTAGTGAATTTGCACTTGTAATGCCTCTTGCATTATATATAACCCTTTTGTGACTGTTTAAACATAAATTTGCAATGGAAATGACATGTGTCGCAGTTACCAGGTAAGCTAGATCTTGAGATTTTTTTTGTCTTTTTCGTATCTGGTACCATTCCTTAGCAATACAAAACTTTTACTTAGTCAAACAATTGATGGTTGTGCCAACAAGACTTTAAAAATTACTTCATCAAACACTAGGAAGATGTAGAGATTTTTCTTTGATTCCTTTTGTAGAGCAACATCTATAGCAACCAATTTTTTATTTATTAAAAGGTCATTTAAAATTATTAAAAATTTATATAAAAAAAAATAAATAAATAAATAAAAAATTATATTAATTAAAATAATCTAAAGTCATATATATATATATATATAATCGAACCCAATCCCCAAGTCCTATTGTGATCAAGTGCCAAGACAAGTATATTACAAAGTATGTCTTAAGTGACATTACTCTAGAAATGGAGCTAATGTCTACACTAATGGCAAGACATAAGACAACTCTCTCATTTTTTTTTTAAGGAGATTTGTTTTACTCATGACCTTGGTTATTTGCTTTTTTTCTTGGGTAGAGATTAATTTACACATGCAGCGTGACTTAGTAAGGTTAATGTGGTGTAATTGCATTGTAAGAGATGAAGTGTTAGCATGGGTAATGAATTACAAAGATGAAAGTGTACATATAGATGGGTCTGATGTTATGGCGATAATGTCACAAGTCACTTAGCTCGATATTTCGAGTTTGGTCATCGAGTTCACCAAATGTTAAAACTATGGTTTTTGATCATCGAGCCCACCACTCTAAGTCATTGACATCACGTACTACCAAACACCTTAGTCATCGCAGAAGTCACAGAGCCCAAGTACCAAAGCCCGCCATTAGAGCTCATAAGGGGCACAAACTGTGCACAACTGTGAAAAGAGAGCCCACAATGGAGCATTATGTGCACAACATGTTAATCAAATGGGGTTGTTTGGGGGTTTAATAATTAATTTACATTGTGTTTAAAACACTATACTTAGTTTCCAAGTTTCTAAGGACTTAAAGAGGTAAGTAACAATAATTGGCAGGTACCTCATAGTGCTAGCATAGTTGGAAAGAAAAGGGAGTTAGCAACTTACCAGAAAAAGTTACCAAGATTAGAGGCTTTTGACCCCGACCTTTATCCACTTACCCTAAAGAGAGTAATGTTTGTTTATAGATAAGTAAAAAAAACTTACGCCTAACCCTATGTTTGCAAGTATAAGCCGAGCGACTGTGGAATGCCATAAACTCTTCCCTGATGAGCATTTGGTTTGATGTAGATTCAGTTATTCAATATGGTTAGGACTCGAGGAAATCGAGGCCGAGGGGCATCGTTGCAAGGACCACCAACACTGACACTACCACCACCATCCCTTGAGTTAGCTCTCATTTTGTGCTCTTTAGAGGCTATTAATGAGACATTAAAGGGACGCCAGTCAGATGATGTCGAAGTGGAACCCCCACCATCTGGAGTGGGTAACCCTGAAGCGACGAGGGACTCAGAGGGAGGGCCTACACCAGAGGACATCACCAGAGAACTATAGAAGATCAAACTCGCATAGTTTGCCGGGGTTCGTGCAAGTGAATGTGCGGAGGCATGGTTGGAAGGAATGACACGATGTTTCACCTTAAGAGACTATGCTTCCACATCAATGGTGAAAATAATGATCTTTCAATTGAGGGACAGTGCCTTGAACTGGTGGGGTAACCTAGAGAGGCAGTTGCACCTTACCCAAGACACCGTCTCATGGGAGTTTTTTGAAGAAAGGTTCCAGAGGAAATATTTTCCTATGTACTACAAGGAACAATAGGTAGGATCATTTCATGCTCTAGTTCAGGGAAACAAAACCGTGGAAGAGTACAAGATCAGGTTCATGGAGTTGGTAAAATATGTCTCGTACATGGATACCGATCAACGACAAGCAAAACGTTTTGTCTATGGGTTAAACCTTAAGATAAGGGCCATGGTACAGATGTGGAAACCATCATCAGTAGCCGAAGCAGTTGAAAATTCTCATTACACGGAGGATCATATGAGCTTAAACGAAGCTATGAGGTCAACCATTCCACAACATCTTGGATTTGTGGAGAAGCCCCCTGGGACCTTGTCCAGGGGAGGAAGCTCTAGA
This sequence comes from Picea abies, assembly GCA_900067695.1. NCBI lineage: Eukaryota > Viridiplantae > Streptophyta > Pinopsida > Pinales > Pinaceae > Picea > Picea abies. The sequence continues at coordinate 15,656 of CBVK0100184117.1, forward strand.
CCACTCCCTTATGGAAATAAAGCCACTCCTAGAGAAGTTACAACAGGTATTTCAATGGCAAGGAGTGCAACATCCCACTCATCACCAACGATGTAGGTAGGTCCACGACCTTCTCAGGGAGCAACAAGTAGGGGTAGAAGTTCCAGGGGAAGGAACTCATTTTAGAGACAGTCACAAGGCAGTGCATAGGTTCCATCTCGAGTTACTTGTTGGGGGTGTGGAGGACCCCATTACCAGCATGAATGCCCAAAGTCACAAACAATATTTGTGCATAGAGAAGGAAAGGCCCTGATGGGAAGATCGAGTAGTAGCCACCAGATTTATGTAGCGGTCAATAATCACCAGGTAGAGCATCAATCCACTGTAGTGGAGTCATCATGTACGCTAATTCATGTCAATGTTAAAATTTTGTTTGATTATGGTGGTACAGATAGTTTCATTTCACCTTGTGCATTATAAAAGCGTGGGTCGTCAACCTACGAGCATGATGACTTTAAACAAGTCGACATGGCTTCGAGAGAAAAACAAGTCGTAGGACCTAGTGTTGATAATTGTCTAGTAGACATGGGAGTTTGTATTACTAGGTTGAAGGTGTACGTCACTGCTCTCGGGACATATGACCTAATCATCGGAATGGACTGGTTAGAATCCCATCAAGCTATGGTAGATTGTTTCGCAAAAAGGGTGCTTTGTGTTGACGATGAAGGAAGGTCAATAGAGATCCATGGTGTATGGAGGAAAGTGTCTCTACGCTTTATCTTGACCATGAAGGTTAAAAGTTGCATGAGGAAAGGTTATCAATTGTATGTAGTGGAAGCAGTCAATGAAGGGAAAGGACCCTCCTTGGATCAGTATCCAGTATTGTCGGAGTTTAATGATGTTTTTCCAAAAGAGTTACCAAGGTTACCTCCTGAGAGGGAGCTTGATTTTACCATTGAGCTAAAACTTGGTGTGGAGACAATTTCCAATACACTTTATAGGACGATGACACCAAAACTTTGTGAGTTGCAGATGCAGTTGAAAGAACTACTTGACTTAGGACTAATAAGGCCTAGTGTCTCGCCTTGGGGTGCACCAATATTTTTTTTCAAGAAGAAGGACGGTTCCTTATGACTGTTGATCCAGATTTATGCAGGAACGCAACATAATACACAAATAACCATGAATACAAAGATGCAATGGAAATAACACTTCATTTCATTAATATCAAAGAACTGAAATTTGTTTACAAACAAGAAATAAACTAGCTAGGGCGCTGGTAGCTTATCTCTGAGAAGAGATGTGGCGGCTACAGGCCTCTGAACTTTGTGTTACAATGAATTTTGAAGGCCTATATATTATTGAGAAACAATGGAAACCCTAAACATCCAAAAAACCTAACCCTAGGAGATGAAACACCAGAATATGGGCCCCGTCGGGGTAAATTGGTACATCAATTTCCTAGGGTCGTAACTTTGGTATACTATCTCCGTTTGACGCATATGATACGTCGTTAGATAGATCTATCCAACTATAACTGTTGACAACAAATATTTTAGGGATATTTGACAACTGGTTGATGCCCAAAAAACATCGTTTAGGGCCTCAAAACGGATCCGGAAGTTCAAGATCTGAAAAATTGCCAAAAATAGTAAATTGTGTTACAATTAAGGAAACTGAAAAACTGAAAGAAACAGTGGTGGGGGTCCAAGTGGAATAGGAGGGTGGCCACCAATACCCACCTGGATCAACTGTGTATAGATTACAGGGACTTGAATCGTGCTATAGTGAAAAATAGGTACCCAATGCCACAAATAGATGATCTATTTGATCAGATGAAAGGAACACTGATGTTCTCAAAAATTGATCAGTGATCAGGGTATCACTAATTTAGGATTAAGGAAGGCGATATTCCTAAAACTTCTCTTTGAACTTGATTTGGGCATTATGAGTTCATTGTAGTACCTTTTGGTTTGACCAATGTGTCAACAGTATTCATGAGCCTCATGAATGGTGTATTCCGAAAGTACTTAGACCACTTTGTACAGGTCTTTCTGGATGATATCCTCATCTATTCCAAGAATGAAAGAGAACATGAGTGACACTTGTGAGTGGTGTTGTTCTGCCTTAGAGAGAATAAATTGTATGGAAAGTTGTCGAAGTGTTCTTTCTTCCAGAAAGAAATTCACTATTTAGGTCATCTCATTTCCAGTGAAGGAATCTTTGTGGACCCAGAAAAGGTAAAGGCCATTATGGAATGGCCAGTGCTGAAAAATGCTCATGAGGTAAGAAGCTTCATGGGGCTAGCGGGTTATTATCAGAGGTTTGTGGAAGGGTTCTCTAAAATAGCGAAACCCATCACCACTTTGCAGGCGCAAGGGGGTCATGTATGAATCGACAGAAGAATGCGATATCGCATTCATCGAGCTTAAGAGGTTACTAACTAGTGCACCAATTCTACGAGTGTCAGACATGGAAAAAGACTTCACAGTCTACACGGATGCTTCGAAGCAAGAATTGGGGGCCGTGCTAATGTAGGATGGAGGAGTGATAGCGTATGCGTCAAGAAAGTTGAAACAACATGAGGAGCTTTATGCTCCTCATTATTTAGAGTTGGAAACTGTAATGTTAGCTCTGAAACTATGGAGGCACTATCTAGTGGGGCGAAACTTTGAGCTCAAAATAGACCATAAAATCTTAAATCATCTATTCATTCAAAGGGATCTTAATCCCAGGCAGAGATGATGGAGTGAGTTTATGAGTGAGTACGATTTTGGAATTTCATACATCAAGGGAAAGGAGAATGTGGTCGTGGATGCCTTGAGTAGGAGACCACGTGTCTTATCTTTGGTACCCTTAGAAGTTAATCTGAGGGAGCATGTGTTGGGGAAACTTCTTGGAGATAGTTGGTATTTAAAGGTGTTAATGTTCATGCCATTATTATAGTTCTTTGAATTTCAATAGATAAGAGCAACATAAGATCAAGATCATTGAGAAATACACATTCACAAGAGACACAACATTTATCCTGGGAAACCCTCTAGGGGAAGAAACCCAACGAAAACTTCCTTATCATAAATTGCCAATACAATGTCAAGAGATAACTCAAACCAATATAGATAGTCCTCTCCAAAAGATGCACCACTCTTCTCCCTCTCTCCTTTGTCGGTAACAGATCAGAACTTGTCTCTCAAACTGAGCAAGTGAGTTGTGTGTTAAAGTAAGGCACTAGCCTCTCTATATATACAAGACTGGCATGTGTGAAGGGTTTTCACTGGCAGGGTTGACCTCTCACTCTAGGTGGGTAAACCCACCTTTAACTTAATTCTAGGTTTCAATAATAACTACTAGGGCCGACTTCTTATTCTACCTATTACAATTGTCCGATGACCAATCCGAAAAAGGGGATTTGGTCCTAATACAATTACTGACATGATTAATCCACAATGGGGATTAATCCTATAAATAAAATAACAACAATAATAAGAATACTCTTCGCAGTTACATTATTTCAACACTCCCCCTTAACAAGAAGGGTCTTCTTCAACAGCATCAGGCGAGAGAGGTCTGCATCATCAGTGGCATCAGGAGGACAGTATCATCAATATCATCTTGAAACATTGGCTAGCACATTTACGAGTCATCGAAAGTTTTCTTCATCGGCAGCATCATCATTCTCGAAAGAATGTCATCATCATCTGCATCAATATGTATCAATAAAAATGATACCTCATCACAACAGTAGGCTGGCACATCACAGTACTACACTGGCTCAATGTCACTGCTGATAAGCTGGTAGCTTAGTGTCAGTCACATCTTGCTTTACGTCTAACAACAAGGTCAGAAGCAAGGAATCATCTTGCTTTACGTCTAACAACTAGGTCATAGGCAAGGAATACATCAACATCTCGCTTTACGTCTAACAACAAGGTCATAAGCGAGGAATCATCTTGCTTTACGTCTAACAACTAGGTCAGAAGCAAGGAATCACACATCATCTCGCTTTACGTCTAACAATGAGGTCAGAAGCAATGAATCATCATCATCTTGATTTACATCTAACAACGAGGTCAGAAGCAAGGAATCATCTTGCTTTACATCTAACAACTAGGTCAGAAGCAAGGAATCACACAACGTCATGCTTTACGTCTAACAACAAGGTTAGAAGCAATGAATCATCTTGCTTTACGTCTAACAGCGAGGTCATAATCAAGGAACACACAATGTCATGCTTTACGTCTAACAACGAGGTCAGAAGCAATGACTCATCTTGCTTTATGTCTAACAACGAGCTCAGAAGCAAAGGACACACAAAGTCATTGTTTACGTCTAACAATGAGGTCAGAAGCAATGACTCATCTTGCTTTACGTCTAACAGCGAGGTCAGAAGCAAGGAACCACACAACGTCATGCTTTACGTCTAACAACGAGGTCAGAAGCAATGACTCGTCTTGCTTTACGTCTAACAACAAGGTCAGAAGTAAGGAATGAATATATATATACTCCCCCTTTCAGGGAGGGTCCTTTCGGACTATACCAATCTTATCTCGAAAGTGTTCAAACTTTACACGATATAGAGGTTTGGTCAACACATTAGCAACCTGTTCATCTGTGCTAATGTACTGGAACTTCAAGGCTCCTCTCTGTACCATGTCGCGGATGAAATGATAGCAGATTTCTATGTGCTTCGACCTGTCGTGGAATACATGATTCTCTGTCATCTTTATGCAACTCTGGTTGTCACATAGAATCATGGTTGCTCCCATCTCCAAGTCAAATAGGCTAGTCAACAACTTTCGAAGCCATATAGCTTCGCAACTAGTAGAACATGTGGCAATGTACTCTACTTTCGCTGTGCTGAGAGCAATACTAGATTGCTTCCTACTCTGCCATGAGATCATGGCTGATCCCAAACTGAAACAACATCCAGAAGTTCTTTTTCTATCTGCAACGCTTCCTACCCAATCTGCATCAGTATATTCACTCAATGTGAAGTCATGATCTCCATCATAGCTGAGACTGTAATCCATTGTACCTTTAAGGTACTTCATCACATGTTTTGCAGCCACTAGGTGAACATGTCTGGGCTCTACCAGAAACTGACTCAAGGTGTTCACTACAAAACAAATGTCCGGTCTGGTGTTCATCAGGTACATCAACGATCCAATAATCTGTCTGTACAGTGTGGCATCTATCAAGTCTGACGAAGTATCGACTAGCAGCTTTAGCTTTGCTTCCATGGGTGTATTCATGGGCTTGCATTCTAGCATGTCGAATCTCTTTAAGATTTCAACCGTGTACTTCCCTTGGTTAAGGAAGATTCTTTCTGGACTCTGCCATACCTCAAGGCCTAAGAAGTAATGCATTAGACCAAGGTCTTTCATTTCAAATTCTGTGACAAGTCTCTTTTTACATTCAACGATGAGCTTTTCTTCTCCAGGTAAGAATAAGTCATCCACATACAGTAGTAAGATTACTGGTTCATTATCCA
>CBVK0100184118.1:0-20980 GCA_900067695.1 Picea abies
AAACCAAGTCTAGGGTGAAGAAGGGACATACTTTATATGATTTTGGAGAGAACCAAGGTCACTCTTAGGAAAAAAGGACTTTTTCTCAAGGGATGAATCACAAAGGACTATGATTCAAGGAGATATTGGATAGGTGAGGAAGAAATTTCATATAGAGATCAACTTATGTCAAAGGAGAAGGGAGAATAGGGTCAGCCACAGGAAAATCCGACAAATCGGAGCCACCGTAGCAGGGTGGAGTTGTATGTGCTCCAAAGATCACCGAGGGTGCATATGTACTCAAGATACAGTGCAGGAAAGTGTGTATGTATATGAGCTACAGTGAGCCAGGGAACACATAAGTTTCAGAAAGTGAATGTACAAGGTCATACGTCCACAACATAGTTTATAGGGTTTGCAAGTGCTTTCTATAGTTTTCAGTATTTCTATGTGGTCCATTTTTCCAGTAAGGAAGCACCTATAAGCTTTGATATTATTCTAATGATAAGCTGATTTGAAGGGAATAAATATTTGTGTGTTGTGTGAGATTTGGTTTCTAGTTTTGCTTCCGCTATATTTATTTTCTTTAATTATTCCAGTCAATGTATTTTGTTTTGCGAGTCACAAATCTAATTTACAACAAGAAAAACACTAGTAAACAATTTATCTAGGTGTTGGGATTACAAAATTTGATACATATCAGAGCTTGCACTCTAAGAGGGAGATCAAATTCAGGTACATGGTACTTTATGAAAGTAGATCTATTAGATCTCATTTGTAGCAGTGGTTATTTAAAGGACCAAACACAGATCCACAACAATTTGTAGCATATATGTCATATCTACAAGGAGATCTTTGCATATATATAAACCAATAGTCGAAAATCGAAGGAAGGATTTTTTGGGGAATAGTCATACAGAAGAAGAACTTTTTTCTGCAAGTGAGTTGGGTTGTACGTGTGTTTCAATAAGAAAGAGAACATACATACACACGCAACAACAACTCATGGAACATACATACGCGCACAATAGAGTGCTCAGGGAGCGTACATATATACAATAAAGTGGATACATGCCCGTACTATTAGCATGTTTTATAGGCAGCGTATGCTTGTCAGTGATGGAAAGTACATCAGGGATAATGGCTTGAGTATAGGTACAATGTGTCAGGCGGGCACCAGAAGTATTTTGGGGAGATGCAGCGGAGCAAGATCGTGAAGACCAGAAGAGATAGTGTAGAGGTGCATGCAGAGTGCAAGAGTGTGCTTGTTCATTTGATGGAAAATAGGAAGGCAAGGAAGATCAACAATGATGATGGCATGGAAAGATCAGAAGAATAAACTCCATTTCAGAGTTTCAAATACCAGAAGTTGGAGGAGTCAAGACTCGAGACTCTTCATCACAAGAGTCCTGAAGTTGCGAAATGCGAAACGCCAAAATCTCGAAACAGACACATCAACAAAGACCGGGAAATAAAAGGTTTCAGATACCGAGAGTTGGAGGAGTCAAGAGTTGAGACTCTTCATCACAGGAGTCCCAAAGTTGCAAAATGCGAAAAACACCTTTTGGTGCAGGTTTTGGATACTGGGAGTTGGAAGTGTCGAAACACTTCACCACAGGAATGCTGAAATGTCGGAATGTCGAAATATGAAAAACACCTTTTGGTGCAAGTTTCAGATACCGGGAGTTGGAAGTGTCGAAACACTTCACCACAGGAATGTCGAAATGCGAAAAACACCTTTTGGTGCAGGTTTCAGATACCGGGAGTTGGAGTGTCGAAACACTTCACCACAGGAATACCAAAATACTGAAATGTCGAAATGCGAAAAACACCTTTTTGTGCAGGTTTTGGATACCGGGAGTTGGAGTGTCGAGATACTTCTCCATAGGAATGACGAAATGCGAAATCACCAAAGCACTTTATGGATAAACACTTGGTCACAACTGTGGGCATGTGAAGGAAGGAGATTGCAAGTTGTAAGGCTCCATTTCGTGATCGGGAGTTGGAAGAGTCAGAGTGACTCGCAACAAATTCGCGAAATGCAAAATTGTGAAATGCAGTTTCAAATAAGGCTATGGTCATAGCTAGTGGTCACATCTACGAAAGATGAATGAAGGAGATAGTGCAACCAAGCTCCATTTTAGAGATCGCAACTTGGAGAGTCGAGATGCCTCGCAACAAGAATTCGCAAGATGCGAAATGTCGAAATGAGAAAAAACCTTTTGGTGTAGGCTGTGGTCACCGCCTGAGGCCACATGTGAAAGGAAAGGTGAAAGGTGCCAAAGGCACAAGGCTCAAAAGGTTCACAGTGTAACTGCTAGAAATGACTAATGGTTTCTGTCAGAGGACTCGAAGAGACTTCAGGGTGCTCACTAGAGAAGATGAAGAGTCTCAAGGCATCTGCCAGTGGAATGAAGACTGTTGATAGAGGTGATTGACAGATGGAAGAGCGTTGAAGCCTATAACTGCAATAGAGAGAATGAGATCGAATATGATAGAGAAGATGAAGAGTCTCGACTGCTAGAGAGGCTAAGGAATCTCATCATAACACCCAGTGATGATGAACACATGGGTATAACCACCAGAAAAGTTGAGTAATTACCATGATGATCAGGAAGAGGACTCGACACGAGGAGAACATGCAGAACAAAGAGAGTGGGTTGATGCTCGAGGGAGTTAATCAGTGGCAATGTGGAGTGCCAGGTAGTGAACATCTCGATGTGGAGAACAATGGCACCGGGTAGAGCATGCAGAAGCATTTCACATATAGCATGCACAAGGTGCACAGAGACTATGAGAATGCAGAATAAAGAAGAGATGGTTGCTGCTGTTGAGAGTGATTCAGGTGTGTAGAAGGATGCAGAGTACAGTAGATGAAATGCACAGAAGAGGAATAATGCATAGAAGGGACATGGCGCATAGAGCATAAAGTGCAGCAGAAGCAAAGAACATAGATGCATAACTGAGACAGTAAAAGAAGGCTAAGGCACACTTGTAGAGAAAAATAGAAGATCAGAAAGCGCAAGAAGATGCAGACAGAGAGACTCTGATACAGAAGAGAAGAGAAGCATAGTAGAACAGTGATGAGACCAGTAAGCCATTGATAAATATTGTATCACTGTGATAAATTTATATATAGAAAAATTTATATGACAGGGTGGTAGGGAGGTGCTAGGGAGGACTGTTGTCCTCAGAGGTTCAAGTGGGTGCTTGAACATAGGGAGTTGTAGCTTCCATCTGGTTGCAATCAGAAAACAAGGGTGGAAAGGTGGTGCAAGGGAGAACTGTTGTTCTCTGTTATACAGGTTGGTGCCTGTGTGATTGGAAGTTGGTGCTTCCATCCAGTTGGTNGAACACTTAGGGAGTTGTTGCTTCCTTCTAGTGGGTGCTAGAGAAACCAGTGAGTTGGTGCTTCCTTCTAGTGTGTGCTAGAGAAACCAGGGAGTTGGTGCTTCCTTCTAGTAGGTGCTAGAGAAAACAGAGAGTTGGTGCTCTCAACAAGTTGCAGCGTGCAAAATAGAGGTTGTAGCCTCACAATGAGTTGGAACTTATATGTATGATAATGTACAGAATGTAAAGATTACTTATCATACCAAGAAGAAGAGGTTTTTACCCTTTATGGGTTTCCTTAGGAAATATCCGTCTCTGTATATTTCATATGTGTGACTGATGTTGAATGTTCTATTGCTTACCTCCCTGCATTATTGTGATTGTCATTAAGTTCTCTGCAAAGAGTTTAAAATAAGCATAATTGTTTAAGCATGGTAACAACTGATTCACCCCCCCCTCTCAGTTGTCCAACACGTACATACACTCTTTACAGTGTAGTAGGGCACATTTAGACGCACTGCACAAGTTAGCTATGGCACTTACAAATCCGTATAGGGGTAGTTTCACCATAAGGTTAATTCCACAATAGATTATCAGATGTAAGGGATGGAAACAACAAGTTCGAGAGTTGAAGATAGATTGGATGGAGCATCCAACTTCCTATCTTGGAAAGTAAAAGTTATTTTATTTTTGAAGGAAAATTATCTTTAGGAGATTTTTGAAAAAATATTTTCTTCATCGACATATCCATAAGCATTGGCATCTCACGAGAAGAAGCAAATCAGAGCTTTGTGGGTGATATTGAATGTAGTAAAGGATAATCAGAGCTTTGTAGGAAATGTTTGATGCTCTAGTAAGTTTATTCCAGAGAAATAACTTGAACATGAAGATGATCTTGAAATATAAACTCAGACCAGTACAAATGTCTAGATCTGACAACGTTACCAACTACTTGATGATGATCACTCAGATATGTGATCATCTTACAGCTATTGGGGAGAAAGTGGATGATGTAGAACTTTTAAATGTGGCATTGAATGGTTTCCCAAAGTCTTGGGATCCATTTGTCAAGGGAGTCTATGCTCTAAAGAATCTTCCATATTGGCAAAGGATTTGGGATGATTGCATCTAGGAAGAGACTCAAGAGGAGTATAAATCTAACAATAAAGAAGATGGATAAGAGAATCTATCTATGTTCATTCAAGAAAAGAAGAGAAAAGGAAAAGGTTCCAAGGGTAACTATGAAGGGGAAATGTCACAATCAGGGAAGAAGGACTTTGGTAAAATCAAGTGCTTCATGTGCCAAAAGACTAGGCATTATGCATCATAGTGTCTAGAGAAGAATAAGGAGAAAGAAAATCCATAGCTAACATCATCAATAACGACATAGCTAGATGAGTTTGCAACAAAGTTTGAGAAGGACTTATCAATGCTCGCCTTCCCCTCTACCAAAACCAACACAAGGATTGCTTGGTACTTCGATAGTGGAGTATCTCATATGATAGAATCACAAGATATATTCAACAGTCTGATGGGGAAGGATGTAAGGACCTATGTGGACCTTAGTGATGATTCCAAATATGAAGTAAAGGGGAAAGGAGATATCATGTTTAAGTCAGAGTCAGGTGGTTCATTTGAGTTAGGGGATCTTCTTTATGTACCAAAACTGAAGAAGAATTTTCTCTTAAATTTAGTTATGGAGGACATGGATTTTTTTCGTCATGTTAAAGAAAGGGAAATTACTCATATGTCTAGAGGGAGATAGCCCTGACATAGCAATAAGAATTGGGGTCAGAGAGGGAAAGTTATACATGTTACAGAGAAAGCATTTTTTTAGGTCCAAAGGGATCTTGGATGGACCAATGTCAGTGACAGAGGATGAGGAGCAAGAGGATTTGAAGGGAGAACAATATTTAGAGACTTCTAGTTCATGGAGTCAAACTTTAGTTGGGGAGGAGGAGTTAGCCCCTTCCAATTCCATCAGAAGACCCATTTGGTTTAAACTTCCATTTATGGATTCTTAGGAGTATGTTTAGGCTCCTAGGATCACATTCAAAGAGAGTAGGACTTCAAAGAAGGTTATTAACTTCATGGCACTAATGAGTAACAACATTGAAGAGGTAGTAGACTAGTGGGTACAACAAGACTCCTTGGTGTAGGATGATGTCTTTGGCATTGTGTTAGGACCTAAGTAGAAATTGGTTCCAAGTGTCTCTTCAAGAAGTACCTTCCTCTCTATGAGGGAATGTTGATGTTTGTAGCAATGGATAGGTACTTCCGCATAGCTCTAAGTTAATAAATATGTGGAAGTTTTCCAAATCCTTCTACCTTAGTAATTTATTATAATTAATATAATTATTGAAGTAAAGTGATTTATTAATTAATCGAGTTTAATTTAATGAAATGCAAAGTTATTAGAATTATTGAATTAAATGTTATCCATTGATCTCAAGCGAGGTGATATTTAATCTCAACAATCAATCACTTTGGAGATTAGGGTTAGGTCATAGCTCAAGATTATAAAATCAAGGCTAGGGTGAATGAGGGACATACTTGATATGAACTTGGAGAGAAACAAGGTCACTCTTAAGAGAAAATAAGGACTTTTTATCAAGGGTTGAATCACAAAGGAGTTTTATTCAAGGATATCTCAGATACATGAAGAAGGACTTTCATCTAGAGATTAGCTCAAGTCAAAGGAGATGGGAGAAATTGTAGGAAGATACGGTAGATTAGATCCACAATAGTAGGGTGGAGTTGTACACTGCATAGGTTGTTCAAGGTGCATATGTATGTGGGATATAGTGCAAGAAAGTGTGTATGTACATGAGATACAATGAGTTAGGGTGTGTATAAGTATCTTAAAGTGAATGTAAGAGGTCGTACAATTGCAATGGAGTTTCTAGGGTTTGCAGGTGGTGTTTATAGTTTTTAGTATTTCTATGTGGGAAATTTTCCAAGTGTTAGGATGCTTGGCTCCATTTTGGTTCACACTTGTGTGGGCACCGACCTTCTTAATGTTGGGCTAGTTCATACCTAGGGTTCGATTAGAGTATGTCCAACAAAACCCTAAAGCACCAGCATATCAATCCTGAGGCTGGGCCAAGGAAAGTCTCACTCAAGATGAGAAGAGGATCATAGAGACCATAACGTAAATTTTGTCGTTGATGAAGGAGTAAACATCCTAAACACTTATGAAATTTTCATCCATATAAATCAGATCTGATACTTCATTAAGGATTACAAATGAAAACAATACACATCCACATTCAAATCATTCATAACAAACACATAATATATTGGAACTGCCATATATTCATTATTAGAAGTATTTCATCACAAAAGAGCTATACATTGCATTGAACAATTTCCTATGATAGCCATGAAGTCTCATATAATAATTATATCAATACGAGGAATACATAGAATGTTCCATGCGGATTGCTTTAGGACTCATACATATCAAAATGCAGGAATATATTCAAAGACATTACAATATTGTAGCAGGCTCAAGGTGATTTCAATGCTAGTAGCTAACTAAAAATTCTCAGACTAGCTGAATACCTTCTCATAAACTCATTAAGACATGAGCCAACTCTTAGTATGAGCTTAAATCTCCCTTTTATATCCTTTGTTTTTGGGGAGCATTGTCCCTTTCCTCTTTGATCCACTCACTTGTCTGATCCAACTGTCTCACGTGTTTTAGGTACCTGCAAGCGCTCCACGTAGACTTTCTACATCATGGGAAATATTATATGCCCAACCAACTCATCTTTTGGTCACCCCACGTCTTCATATGCTGTTTGTACTAATCATTCAGGAATATATCTCGATGATTCCTTTCTTTCTTCCCACAAGAATATTCTTGGTTTCCAACATAAGTGAAAAAACTTGGATCGGCATGCACTTGGTAGTCTTTATGTTATGCACACTACTGAAAAAACCTTTTTTGATTCACACTTCATGGAAATCCTCATGAACTTACTTAGATGCACATAGAAATTACAACATGGGTGCACACTACTCCCTTGGTGCACATGTGAAAAAATAAACCTAAAACTCTGGGTGCCAACAAGTCGCCACCACTATTATCTGGCTCGTCCTTGAGCCAAAAACTTTTAGGAAATGATTCCCCCCCAAAATGGCATAGTGTCCTTGAGGCCTTTCACAAAGTCCAAAAACTAACGCTCGGACTCAAAAAATCTCTCTTAAAGATCATTTGTAAGTTAGACAGTCGATTCTGCGATCTCAGTTATGATTGTCAAAGCTGTGAGATGTGTGTTATTGAGCTATTCGACCAGAGGGATGGCAGTTGTTTGAATATTTGAGAGTTGGGTATACCACTCCATGGACTTGTTGGCCAACAAGGTAATCAATTATTTAATGCATTGTTTCTCAGCTTGAGTGGAAGTGATGTCCTTGGTTTACACAACAATGGCATTGATGGCCCTAGTGCGCTCTTTGGGGGTCAAGGAGACGATGACTTATTTTTTTTTTCACAACATCAAATTCTAATGTGTGGGTACGATCATAGAGAGTTGTGAGTTCTATGGGATTTGTTGGCATTGGAAGTCACTCTTGGATTGTAGCAGGAGCAGAGCTCGATGCCCATCAGTTTATGTCATGATTTGTTTATAGAGGGTGATCAAGTGGAAGAAAACTCGGACAATATCATTCTAACTCCGAAACTAGGATGGACATGCACAGGTAGGTGAGGTCTTAGTTAAACTTCAAACAATGAGTTGTAGTAAGGGTGAATAGTAGGAAGACTTCTGTGAGGTAAAGCTGAGGGCTGCTGTAGGCATCGAGCTTTTGACAACCTGTAGAAGAAAAAATTGAACGTACGAACTTCTTACGCTCAAATGTAGGCAACACTAGAGAATATAACGGTGCTACAATAAATCCTTTATCTTAACACAATCACAGTAATTTACATGAATCAGTCGATCATGAACTCTCTCAGTATGAGATGAAACTAGATGGTATAAGAAAGATGTCTATTATAAAACAAGAAATCTCACATACATATACATAACCAGAGAACTAGAGTGTCTATTAAAACTTTATAATCGGGAGCTTTGCTCTACCATTGATGCTTACAAAAATAGAAAAACTGAGTATATATACTCATAAAAATTCGCCCAATAGAGGCGTGCTCGAACCTCCAAGGTGTGGCATCTCTTCAGTCAAACCTGGATGAAAAACCTTCATCAGACGCCACCTTAACTCAGCATGGATCTTGCAAGGGGGACCTGCACACAAGGGTACCACGGGCTGATTTCTCTAGGCTTCCCATACCTTTCGTTTATGGCTTGAGCTGAGGTTTCACCTACCTGGTCGATTTTCATTAATTGCTTCCCCAGGGAGTGGCCGAGACGATATGCTTAGGAGAAGACCACGTGCCTTCTCTCTAAGACTTAGAAGCTATCCTCCCTTTCTTCTGGCACCGCCATCAATGTAACCCAGGGCCATTACCTAGCGCCTCTCTCCAAGGGTGCTTCGACATTTCTTCTTTCGGGGATTTCTTCTTCCCTTGCCTTCAAATTTACTGGTGCCCAATATCGTGAAACAACCCTCCAGGATCAAGGGTTGGATCGACTCTAAAAATGATGGCCACGATCCTTTTTCCTTGAACGCATTGGCTCCACACCCCTTCATCTGCTTTGTCCCTTTTCCATACGACCCAGTGCTATGACTGTGGGCCCACACCTAGAGGCGCCTTTGGCACTTCGTGTTTCATGGATGGGAGGGAGCTGATCCTTGCTCTTCAAAGTCACGATAAGCGAAGTGGCAATAGAGCCCAATGGTGTGCCACATGTCCCTCCTTGATCGGACGACCCTAAACTTTTTCGGTGATACTATGGGCCCGAATCCTAGATGCCTTCAGCACTTCACATTTCGTGGATGGGAGGGAGTTGATCCTTTCTCTTCAAAGTCACGATAGGTGAAGTGGCGATAGAGCCCAATTGTGTGCCACGTGTCCCTCCTTGATTGGACGACCCTAAACTTTTTCGACGATATTGTGGGCCCAAATCATGGACACCTTCAACACTTCGTGTTTTGGGGATCCCAACTGCAGAGAAAATGTGCTTCGAGGTCAAAATGGGTGAGGTTGTGACAGAGCCTGATCATGCACCACATGTCCCTCCTTGATTGGACGGCCCTGAACTTCTTCAGCGATACTGTGGGCCTGAATTCTGGATGCCTTCGACACTTCACATTTCGTGGATGGGAGGGAGCTGATCCTTTCTCTTCAAAGTCACGATAGGAAAAGTGGCGATAGAGCTCAATCGTGCACCACATGTCCCTCCTTGATCAGACGACCCTGAACTTTTTTGGAGATACTGTGGGCCCGGATCCTGGATGCCTTCGACACTTCGCATTTCAAGGATCCCAACTGCAAAGAAAATGTTCTTCGAGGTCATGATGGGTGAAGCTGCAACAGAGCCCGATCGTGTGCCACATGTCCCTCCTTGATTGAACGACCCTAAAATTCTTTGGTGATACTGTGGGCCTAAATCCTGGATGCCTTCGACACTTCACGTTTTGTGGATGGGAGGGAGCTAATCCTTACTCTTCAAAGTCACGATAGGTGAAGTGGTGATAGAGCCCAATCGTGTGCCACATGTCCCTCCTTGATTGGACGGCCTGGATCATTTCAGCGAGATTGCGAGCCCGATTCCTGTGCTAAACATGGCATAATTCCATCGGCCACAAATATCCACCGATCAACGATTTGCTCCATCGATCGATCCTTGCCTCCGGACACTGGGTCGTGCGTCTGCTAACATTTTAAGCCTAAAATTGAGATTTCACGCATTGCACAGTGTGCTCATGGCCGCATCCTTGGAAAAAATGCCTTTGTTGGTCTTTTAGGCCTACTTTTTTGCATCTCGGGCTACGGGCTCAAAGGAGAGAAAACAACCCATCCCTCTTAACAAGAATTAATGTTAACATTAGGCTCCATGGGGGATAGAGTCATCCCTGTGATGATCTAAGAACTTATTTGCAGCTTCAGTGCCTTTCTATTGGGCTATGGAGTCATTTACTAAGCCGAAAAATAAAAATAAACAAAGAACCAAAAGGACAATATTTACAAACAAAGGAGCTGTCTAAGGCTCAAACAAAACATTTCTTCAGAAAATGTCGATTTACTGGGAGGTTAAAAACCTCCTCACGCTCCAAAACCTGCAACCTGTATGTGTTATTTGAGAAAACCTCAGATATTTTGAAGGGCCCGATCCATAGGGCATCAAACTTGTTGTGTTTTCCCTTATCCTGTCTGGGTGCATCCCACTTAAGCAACAAATCCATGATCTCAAACTCCTTCTTCCTAACCTTCTTTTCAAAGTCCTGTTTGACCTTCTGCTGATGACTATGAGCTGTGTCCATTACCTGTTCCCTGATCTGTTGTACTTCCACCATCTGATGAATCCTTCTGACCATATAATCTGGCTCTCCTTCATAATCTTGAAAAAACTTCACTACAGGTAAGGCGAGCTGAGTGGGAAAAACCGCTTCTGTTCCATAAACTAGATAAAAAGGTGAGGTGCCTAGGGATTTCTTCATTGTCACTTGATCGACCCATAGAGCGAATTTGAGTTTTGAATCCCAAGCCCTCTTATTGTCTTCCAATAATATTTTAATGAGCTTGATTAGGATTTTATTGGAAGATTCTGCCAGTCCATTTCCTTGAGGATAATAGGGGGTGGAGTGAATTAGCGAGATCTCGAACTACTCAAAGAACTTAATCAGAGGCTCAAATTTGAACGAAGCAACATTATCAGTGAAAATCCTGTTGGGATAGCCAAATCTGGCTATGATATCCTCTAAGAAGCCGATAATTACTTTGTGTGATGCACTTATGGTGGGGCCATCTTCTATCCACTTGGTGAAATAGTCTGTTGTAGTCAGGATCCATCTGTGTTGGCCACTTGAGGGAGGATGGATTTCTCCAATGAAGTCCATCCCCCACTGTTGAAAAGATTCTGAAGCTACTACAGGCTTCAGTGGCAGTGGTCTAAGTTGTTTCTTTCTTGAGAACCTTTGACATTTGATGCAAGCTCTAACTTCTCTGCAGACATTGGTGAATAAGGTGGGCCAATAGTACCCAACTCTGAGAATTTTGTGAGCTGTGGTCTTTCAAATATAATGTCCTCCACAAAGGCCACTATGGAATTCAAATACAACCTTCTAGGATTTTTGTGGGTTCAAACACCTCACCAACATCCCTAGAGGGTCTCTCCAGTACAATACTTGGCCAATGAGGAAATATTTGACCGCCTTGAGTTTTAAAGATCTTGCTTTACTTTTACCCATTCCATCAGGGGGCTTCAACTCCTGCAGAAAGTACAAAACATCTCAATACCAGGCACATTCTATTAGTAGTGATCCATCCTGAGAGCTTTGGCTGGGCAACTCAGCTTGCTAAATTCCCGAGCAAGTATTGATCCAACTAACCCCCAAGGCTCTGCAATTGGATTCAGCCAGTAGCTTGGCTAAACCTTTCCCCTTACCAACTTGGTGGGCTTTATTTCCAGGTCAAACTCAAGGATCTTATCAATCCATTTATCTCTTCTCCCATCTATGTTAGGCTATACAAGGATGTCCTTCATAGAGGCTGAAGGAACGTATGTAGTCACTCTTGAGTGTAAGACATAGACTCTGAAAGCTTTGAGAGCTTTCACCAAGGCATAGGCCTGTTTCTCCATGATTTCATACCTGATTTCTACATCTCTCAATGCTTTACTGAAGAAGGCAATGGGTTTCTCTCATCCTTCCTTATTTTTCTGCAATAAGACCGCTGCTTCTATATCAAAAGGAGCGAAAGAAAAAACTAGGAAGTCTTTGGAATAGTCAGGACTGATCAGCACAGGTGCCTCAGTCAATGCCATTTTTATTTGGACAAAATATTCCCTGGGTTCAACGGTCCATTTCACTTCATTTCCCTTTCTGAGCATGGCTGTGATGTGTTTCACCAGTTTAACAAAATTTGAGACAAACCTCCTCAGAAAGTTAATCTTTCCTAAAAAGGCCTAGACTTCTTTCTAAGACCTGGGAAGTGATAGGGTCTGAATTGCCTCTACTCTGCTGGGATCAATTCTCACTCCTTTTGCTGATACTATATGGCCTAACAATTTTCCCTCCATCATAGAAAACAAAGATTTCTTGGGATTTAGGGAAATACCAAACCTCCAGCATTTCAAGAAATATTTCCTTAAGTGATAGCAGTGCTCTTTATCAGACCTGGAGAAGACTGTGATGTCATCCAGATAGATCACCACAAACTGATCTCTCTCTCCGATGAAGGCTATGTCCATGGCTCGTTGAAATCTTGCTCCTGCATTCATTAGTCCGAACGACATTTTGGCATACATGAATGTGCCCCAAGGAGTGGTGAAGGTTGTATTTTCCTTGTCCTCAGGCATGAACGATATCTGATTATAGCCAGAAAATCCATCAATCATGGATATCCTGGATGCACCAGTTACCCTCTGCAATATGTGTTCCATATTAGGTAGGGGGTAATTGTCCTTTCTTGAGCTTATGTTTATATTCCTGAAGTCGACACAAAGCCTGATTTCACCACTTTTCTTCCTTACTGGGACCAAATTGGCCACCCATTCGGAACATATCAAGGGGACAATGATTTGGGCATCTAACAACTTCTTCACTTCTTTTTCCATGACAGGTAGCAACATGGGATTTATCTGTCTTAGCTTCTGCCTAAATGGCCTAGCCTCTTCCTTCAGTGGGATCTTGTGTTGAATGATGGATGTGTCATATGTCTTGAGGTCTTCATAGGTCCATGCAAACACATCAACAAATTCTCTTAATAAATCAGTATATTCGGCCCTCTGTTCTCTGGTCAAACTGCTCGACAAGTTGACAAACTTAGGCTCCTCCTGTGTGCCAATGTTGCACTCAGCTGTGTCAGCATCTTCATCTAAAACCCTACCCTTTAATGCCACATCATTCCCATCGAACAATCTTTCTAAAGGGACTAGTCCCCTTGGAATGTGATTGCTAGGCAGCTGAATAATCTGGTGATTAGCAATTTCATTTAAAAACACCTCAGGGTAAGGGTCACCTTCAAGGTCAGGATCCCGATCAATGTGCAACGTAGAAAATTCATCAACAGATTGGATAAATTTTTCAATTTCAAGATCATCTTTGAATACCTTCCAATGCTTGACATTGTCTGGTACAGAGGGCCTATATTTTATCTCAACATTATATTTGACCATAGACAACAGAGCGATCTTGAACTGGCTAGCTGAAATGGCTAAAGAATCGACCAAAGAATTTTTTCCCCTTGAAATAAAAGAGATGTTGAAAGCTGAGAAAAAATTGTCAATCAGGTCCCATACCTCCTCTTTGTAAGTTCTAAGTCGAGGATGCTTAGTCTGGTAAGAGTTTTTGACTTGTTGGATAGTCAACTCAGCATCTCCAAATACTGCTACTCCCTCAATCCCCATTTCTTTTGCAGCCCTTAAACCTAGAACAAGAGCTTCATATTCTGCCACATTATTAGTTGCTTCAAATTCAAGCTTGTATGACAGGGATATGGCTTCCTGACAAGGCGACACAAAGACCACTCCAGCGCCAACGCCTTCACTAGAAGAAGATCCATCGAAAAACATTTTCCAAATAGAGGTGGTTGGAGGAGGTGTCCCATGATCAAATAAGGGCTTCTTTATGATTTGGAAAGGGGCTTCAGGAGCATCAGTGAGCTGTAACAAACTAGATCCCAAATCAGTGTCTAGCGCAAAGATAGGGTGATTGGTAGGGCTTTCCTCATCGCTAACAATGTAGGCTAGCTTGGCTTCTCTGTACAACCTCATGTTTTCCCCTCTAAAAACTGGAATAGTAGCATATGTGAGATCCATCTGTAATGTTCCCCAAGATTTTTTATCCAAGATCTTGATAGCAGCACACCAAACTTGGGAGGAACGTCGGCCACTACAATGTCCATGACCACACTCTTCATTGGTAGCTGAAACAGAGAGACCGCCAAGTCTTTGATGACTCCAAGACATTGCACCCTCCTTGAATCAAAAGAGTACAAATCATGATAAGTATTTGTCACCTCCAGTCCCAATTCTTCCATTACTATTTTGGGCATAAGGTTATGGGAAGCCCCTAAATCCATGAGGCAATTATGTATCACTTTATCATGTATGTTCAAGGATGTGTAGAAAGGAGGGGATGAATCACCTCTATCTTCTACCATGGGACCTAGGATGACTACTGTCTTTTCATCTTGGAGATTTATTGAGTCCATGGAAGGCTGGGGGGGCTCAGATTGTAGTATCTTGGAGAGGGACTTTTTGAAATCTTCATTTTTAACTAGTTCAGAGAGGGGTACAGGAATTCTAATCTTCTGAATCTCATGCTCAAAACTAAAGGAGGAGAGAGACTTAGGAGATTCCCTTACCTCAGAGACAGGTTCCTTGGCTGCTGGTGAAGCATTTTGAGTTTTCTTTTCTTTAGTAGTGGTTGTTGCATCTTTAGTAGGCCTTTCCTCTATGAGGGGATGATCTTGGCTATCAAAATTCCCTTCTTTCTTTTTTGACCTGATATTGTATCTGTTAGGAGTGTTGCTGGCCTTTTCTCCTTTACTCAACTTGTTGATTTGGGTGTTGATAAGGGATTCTTCATATGTAGATTACATCAAATGAGGAAAAGGGGAAGTATTCTTGATGTAGTGGATCTCAGGGTCGAGTTCATCCACCTCCTCCCCTTCCTCATGAGCAACTAGGCTATTCTGGAGAGGGGTCTGAATCCTTTGATCATCCCTGTCTCTGCTTCTTTGTTCCTTTGGTAAACTCTGTGGCATATTGTTACTAGGCCTCCTGAAACCTCTGTTATCAGTTTTTTGGGGGTTTTTGTATGTGGGCTTCCCCTCTAACTCTCACCTCTCCATCCTAGCCGAAAGGGATTTCAGTACTTTATTTACCTCATCCATTTGAAGGGCAAGGGGAGAGGAATGGGATGGGGAGGCCTCTATTCTTCTTCTGGATACGTCTCTGTCATCCTTATTCCTGAGTCAGTCAACAACCAATATGTTAGACTCTACTTCCACAGCTGCATCCTGCATGTGAGCCAGAGTGGTGGCTCTCCTTTCCCTCAGTAGGAGGCAGATATTAGGATCAAAAGCGCTGGAATAAGTGATCTTTGGAGAGGCTTTGGAGGGCTTTATCTCGGTGGGGATCTTATTGTACATTTTATTAAATATTTTGGAGAAGTCAGAGACATACTCTCCTTCCTTTCTCTTCAAAGACCCAAACTCAGTCATGTAATACATGAAGTCCTTTTTGTCTCCCCATTGTCTCAAAAAGGCACTATCCAAAGCCTCAATCCCATCAATAGATCCAGGAGGCAGGGCCCTAAACCATTTTCTATCCTCGCCTTCAAGACTATGGATGAAAATCCTCATCCATACATTTGCATGCATGATAACATGATCGTCTATAAAGCTTTATAAGGCTTCAAGGTGTTCTTCTGCAGCTATGTTCCCTTTGCTTGTAAACTTGGGCAGCTGCTTGAGGTAACCGTCTACTGGAAGGGCATTGAGAGGCTAAGGTAACACAAGGGGAGCATACCTAGCAGCTATAATAACCTCCATTCTGGTCATAGGGGGATTTGCTCCAGCCATAGGAATATTAGGTGGAGGAGAACTTGGAGGAGCAGGGGCTCAAAAAGGGGATACTAGGAATGAGATTTTAGGAAACAATGGGGGATTTAGGGAGAAGGTTAACAGGCTGGAGTCAGCAAATGCTTCTCTCTGTGTAGAAGTGACAACAGTAACAAGAGGAGGAGTGGTGAAGCTAAGAGTGGGGAAATATTCTGTGGTCCTGGGTCCGCGCCAAGGTACAAATTCAGGGGAGAGGGGAGTGACAAGGATCTCTCCCTCCAATCCCAGACCAGGAGGGGAAAACTCAGCAGGAACACTCCCGAAATTCAGGAAATGGGAAACTTCAGAAAAAGGTCTGCTAGGAAGCTGAGGAGAAAAAAATGGATCTTCTACAGAAGGAGATGGAAGATTACCTGGTTTGGTGGTGGAAGTTTCTCCTTCAGAGGCCTTTCCTTTTCTGAAAATCACCTCCAGATCAGCTTCAGGTGTAGCTAGAGGCATTTGTGGATGGGACCGCGTGTGTCTGCCTCTAGAAGCCACAACTAAAACAACATGTTCACTCTAGTGGAGTCGTCATAATAGAGTCACCAGGTGCAAAGTAGCAATCTTCAAAGGCTCTGATGCTTGATGCACCTTCAGAATCAGAGGCTCAATGTCGTTCAATCTCGGGGAAAATTTTCAACTTCGTCCCTGGAAACGACACCAGAAATGTTGGCGTTGGAAGTCACTCCTGGATTACAGCAGGAGCAGAGCCCGACACCCATCGATTTATGTCACGATTTGTTTATAGAGGGTGATCAAGTGGAAGAAAACTCGGAAAATATCGTTATAACTCCGAAACTGGGCTAGACATGCACAAGTAGGTGAGGTCTTAGTTAAACTTCAGACAGTGAGTTGTAGTAAGAGTGAATAGGAGGAAGATTTCTGTGAGGTAAAGCTGAGGGATGTTGTAGGCATCGAGCTTCTGACAACCTGTAGAAGAAAAACTTGAACGTAAGAACTTCTTACGCTCAAATGTAGGAAACACTGGAGAATATAATGCTCTTACAATAAATCCTTTATCTTAACATAGTCACAGTAATTCATGCGAATCAGTCCATCATGAAATCTCTCAGTATGAGATGAAACTAGATGGGGTAAGAAAGTTGTCTATTATAAAACAAGAAATCTCACATACATATACATAACCAGAGAACTAGAGTGTTGATTAAAACTTTATAATTGGGAGCTTTTCTCTACCATTGATGCTTACAAAAATAGAAAAACTAAGTATATAAACTCAAAAAAATTTGCCCAACAGAGGCGTGCTCGAACCTCCAAGGCGTGGTGTCTCTTCAGTCAAACCTGGATGGAAAACCTTCATCAAATGCCACCTTAAATTAGCATGGCTCTTGCATGGGGGACCTGCACACAAGGGTACCATGGGTTGATTGCTCCGAGCCTCCCATACCTTCCATTTATGGCTCGAGTTGAGGTTTCACCTACTTGCTCGATTTTCATTAATTGCTTCCCCAGGGAGTGGCTGAGATGATATGCTCAGGAGAAGACCATGTGCCTGCTCTCTAAGGCTTGGAGGCTATCCTCCCTTTCTTCTGGCACCGCCATCAATGTAACCCAGGTCCATGACCTAGCGCCTCTCTCCAAGGGTGCTTCAACATTTCTTCTTTCGGGGATTTCTACTTCCCCTGCCTTCAAATTTCCTGGTGCCCAATCTCGCAAAATGACCCTTCAGGATCAAGGGTTGGGTCGACTCTAAAACTGACGGCCATGATCCTTTTTCCTTGAACACATTGGCTCCACACCCCTTCATCTGCTTTTTCCCTTTTCCATATGACCCACTGCTATGATCATGGGCCCGCACCCAGAGGCGCCTTCGACACTGCACATTTCATGGATGGGAGGGAGCTGATCCTTGCTCTTAAAAGTCATGATAGGCGAAGTGGTGATAGAGCCCAATCGTGTGCCACATTTCCCTCCTTTATCAGACGGCCTTGAACATCTTCAGGGATACTGTGGGTCTGAATCCTGGATGCCTTTGACACTTTGCGTTTCGTGGATGGGAGGGAGTTGATTCTTGCTCTTCAAAGTCGCGATAGGTGAAGTGGCGATAGAGCCCAATCATGTGCCACGTGTCCCTCCTTGATCGGATGATCCTTAACTTCTTCGGCGATACTATGGGCCTAAATCCTGGATGCCTTCAACACTTCACGTTTCATGGATCCCAATTGCAGAGAAAATGTGCTTCGAGGTCGCGATGGGAGAAGCTGCGACAGAGCTCGATCATGTGCCACATGTCCCTCCTTGATTGGAGGGCCTTGAACTTCTTCGGCGATACTGTGGGCACAAATCCTGGATACCTTCGGCACTTCGCATTTCATGGATGGGAAGGAGCTGATCCTTGCTCTTCAAAGTCAGGATAGACGAAGTGGCGATAGAGCCTAATCATGTGCCACATGTCCCTCCTTGATTGGACGGCCCTGAACTTCTTCGATGATATTGTGGGCCCGAATCCTGGATGCCTTCGACACTTCATGTTTCAGGGATCCCAAATGCAAAGAAAATGTTCTTCGACGTTGCGATGGGCAAAGCTACAACATAGCCTGATCGTGCACCACATGTCCCTCCTTGATCGTACGGCCCTGAACTTCTTCGATGATACTGTTGGCTTGAATCCTGGATGCCTTCGACACTTCATGTTTCATGGATGGGAGGGAGTTGATCCTTGCTCTTCAAAGTCATGGTAGGTGAAGTGGCGATAGAGCCCAATCGTGCACCACGTGTCCCTCCTTGATCGGATGACCTGGATCATTTCGGTGAGATTGCAGGTTCGATTCCTGTGCTAAACATGGCATAATTCTATTGACCATAAATATCCACTGACCAATGATCTGCTCCATCGATCGATCCTCACCACCGAACACTGGGTCGTTGGTCTGCTAACATTTTAAGCCCAAAATTGAGATTTCACGCACTGCACGATGTGCTCACGGTCGCATCCTTGGACAAAATGCCTTTGTTGGACTTTTAGGCCTACTTTTTCGTAGCTCGGGCTACGGGCTCAAAGGAGAGAAAACAACCCACCCCTCTTAACAAGAATTAATGTTAACATGATTAGTTAAGTAATTCCATAATTTGAATCTCTGATTGATCCACATGGTGAATTCTTTGGCACAAATTCGACTCTCTTTATGGGTGTCAGTTTCTTGAGTAGTTTATTGTTGGAGGGTGGTTCCATCTAAGGTTTGGCAGTGCATATAGTCCTAAAGGTTTTTATGTTGCACCTGCAGAGATCAAATGTGCACACTGAGTGATTGTATTTTCTGTATTTCGTGGGAATCTGGATGCAGTGGTGTAGGAAGGGGAATGTGGGGGGATTATAGGAGGAGGTATGGAGGTTTTTCTTAGAGGTAAAATGGGTCTTGGAATGATGAGGGGAAAAAATGACTTCTTCGAAGATGAGGGTTGACCAGGGGGGAGGGGGGTCCTTGGTCAAACCCACATTCAAGGTTAATTTAAACTAGTTTCTGAATCTTGGTTCTCTGCTTGCACTTTTTTACTGTGGTGGGAGTAAGAGTCGCTCCACTAGCAGTCTGATAATACTATGTGGAATGGGAATATGCATAATTATAGATCTCTATATTTGAGATATCTTATTGGGGCAGAGCTAGCTGTAACTCATGGAAAGAAGGTTGGGCTTCAGCGAACAAAGACTCAAACCCTACTATAATATCCCTTTATATGATACAGAAGGTGAGAAAATCCTTTGTGCTAAATGTAGTTGCATAAGGGACTATTATAATATTATGGAAAGTAGATTGAAAAAGAAAGTGATGCACATACCTTATGAATATGTGGATGGGTATGAAAATGTTTTGGGTGGATGTGTTAATCAGTTGGGTGTGCCATTGTTGAAAATCCTAAAAAATGTTGTCCTGGGTGTTTTCACTTTTGGAATGTTCTAATGGGAGGAAGTGGGGAGCCAGAAACAATGGTGCATTCTCCATGTCAACTTCAAATCCAAGCAGTGACTTCCATACTACCATAGCAACTAGCAGATGCACCCAACTGTAATGAAATTCTTTGGCCTCATCCTAAGCGTTGAGCAAGTCTATGATCAGTTCATTAAATAATTATGGGGCCCATGCCATCGGATTTCCAAAGATGCAGTATTGGGATGTGAGAATGACCCCTAGAGGGAACTCATCCTTCTGGCATTTGTGAATGAGTTTTCAAGAGAGAAATTGAGTTGAAAATTGAACTGCGAAGTCATTAATTTTGGAAATGACTGCCCCACGCTTACCCCTTCTTGTTCCATATGTCAAGTATACCTCATCTAGTGGCATATCCTTGGTATTAAAATGATTTGTTGGGTCTTCTCCATAATTGGGTAGACCAAAAACTCTTTGAATGATGGAAGGGTTGATTAGATAAGATCGATTGAGCTAGATGTATCCTACATGGACTCTTGTAAGGAGGGAGTGAACGCATGAATGAACATTATGGAACTTGCCAAAGTGAGGACATCTGAGGAGGGAGAGGATGCCATATTTCCTTAGCGCTCACATCCATTCTTGTGTTATGGTATTTGTGGTGCCATCCTCGTAGGTGACTTCCTCATTGTATTTAGTGACATGTAATTCTAAGAACTGATTATGTTCCTAAACATTGTAGTCAGGGAACTTGAGCAAGGGTACCTTTCTGAATGGCAGTTCATATTGAAGGACACCGAAAGGAAGCATCAAATTGGGAATCAATCATTCTTTGAGTGCTTTCGACTTGGTCCGGGCTTTTGGCTAGCTAGTGTTGGAGATATGGCTATAGCAGAGATGACGCAGATGGTCAAGGTTGTCATTGATGGCAATCGATTGTTTCTGGATCATGCACAAGTGATGGAACACAAGAAGACTAACACGCACAAGGACTGCTGAAACACGAATGCTGGAACACGAATGCTGGAACACGACTGCTGGAACACGACTGATGAAACACGACTGCTGGAACACGACTGCTGGAACTCGAATGCTGGAACACGAA
>CBVK0100184119.1:0-11291 GCA_900067695.1 Picea abies
TATAGCAAGTCTTGGGAGGAACATGTGCGACATGTTGACAAGGTGCTACAACTACTAAAGGAGCAACAACTATATGCCAAACCATCCAAATGTTTCTTTTGAGTGAAGGAGGTAAAGTATTTGGGTAATAGTGTATCTCATGAAGGTGTCAAGGTAGACCCTAACAAGATTAAGGCCATGATGGACTGGCTGATTCCCAAAACATTGAATAATCTTAGAAGATTTTTGGGGTTGACAGGTTACTACTGTAAGTTTGTTCGACACTATGGAATAATAGCAACACCTGTAACGACACTAACTAAGAAGGATGCATTTTCATGTACTCCAGAGGAAACTAAATCTTTTGAACAACCTAAAGAGGTGATGTGCAAAGCTCCTGTCTTGACCACTCCAGACTTCACAAAAACCTTTATTGTGGANAAAAACCTTTATTGTGGAATGTGATGCCTCGGGAAATGGAATTGGTGCTGACCTAATGCAATAAGGAAGGCCCATGGCTTTTGAAAGTCGACCACTCAAGGGAAAGGACTTACACAAACCCATTTATGAGAAGGAAATGATGGCAATAATACATTCATTGAAGAAATGGTGTCCTTACCTAATAGGTAGGCACTTCAAGGTCAAAACAGATCATGATAGTCTTAAATACTTCTTGGAACAAATACTATCTTCAAAAGAACAAAAAAAATGGGTGACCAAGATATTGGGTTATGGTTTTGAAATCATCTATAAAAAGGGAAGAAAAATGTTGTGGTAGATGCACTCTCAAGAAAGGATGAAGATGTTGAGGCCTTTCTCTGTGTTATCTCAATCATCCAACCCGATTGGATAATAGAAGCAAGGGATGAATGGAAGAATGAAGAAAAAGTGTGGACTCTCATTCAAAGGTTGCAACAGGATTCTAGTGCATCAGATACATTTACATGGAATAATGATTCACTATGGTACAAATATTGCTTATATTTATGTAAGAACTCCCAACTCAAACAAAAGGTACTATTGGAATTGCACACCTCTCTAGTAGGAGGGCACTCGAGATTTTTAAAAACCTACCATAGGGTCAAGAAGGAATTTTTTGGGGATGGGCTTAAAAATGATGTTCAAAGGTTTGTGGCAGAATGTTTGGTTTGCCAACAAACTAAGGTGGAAACAATTAAGACCCCAGGTTCTTTACAACCATTAGCCATCCCAAGTCAGCATTGGGAGGAGGTTTCCATGGATTTCATCACAGGGTTACCGAAGTCTGAAGGAAAGAGTGTCATCAAGGTGATTATTGATAGATTGACCAAGTGCGCACACTTTTTCTGCACTCTCTCATCCCTTCAAATCTAGTACAGTTTCCACTGCATTCATGGAGACAATTCAAAAGCTACATGGCAGCCCAAAGATTATTGTAAGTGACTAAGATCCCATCTTCACTGGACATTTTTGAACATAATTATTTTCTTGTTTGGGTACTCAATTGGATCATAGCTCATCCTATCATCCTCAATCTGATGGACAAACCGAGATAGTGAACAAATGTCTGGAAGGATACCTCCGTTGCTTTGTCTCTGATAAACAAACACAATGGTTCAAATGGTAACCCTTGGCAGAATGGTGGTGTAACACTTCCTTTCATACTGCAACAAAAATGACACCATTTATGGCACTCTATGGATACCACTTTCCTTCCATCACTTCTTCTCTAAAATAAAAATCTAAGGTTCAAGCAGTGGATGATCACATCGAGCATCAACAACAAGTTCTCCAAATATTAAAGGACAACCTGACCATGGTAGAGAATCGCATGAAACAACAACCAGATCAACATCATAGTGAAAGAAGTTTTGAAGTAGGGGATTGGGTGTTTTTAACACTACAACCATACAAACATATGTCCCTCAAGCAAGCCAAGATAGATAATAAATTATCAGCAAAATACTATGGCCCTTATAAGGTGTTGCAAAATATTGGTACTATGACATACAAATTGGAGTTGCTTGCATTTTCATGAGTACACCCAGTTTTCCATGTTTTATGATTAAAGAAGGTTATAGGTGACAAGATCTCAGTTCAAACTATATTTCTAGAACTTGACGAGGAAGGAAAAATCATATTGGAGCCTGAAGCCATTACTGACACAATAATTCCCCAGCTGAGTAATAGATCTATTTCAAAGTATCTCATTAAATGGAGGAAACTACCGGCTGAAGATTCCACTTGGGAAGATGAGTCTTTTATACAGAAGCATTCAGAGTTACTCAAGCATTGCGGAAAACACTTGTTTCAAGGGGAGGGGCATGTTAAGCCCTAAATAGTGGCTCATTACCCCTTAATTGGGGCATATTACATTAATAATGTTATTTTATTTATGTCAGATTGATTCCATTAGTTGTAATTGTACCTCCTAGTCTCTTATATATACCAAGGAGACATTTTCATTTGGAATCATCTTGTATTTGGACATTTATGTGGGCATAAGGAGGTTTCTCCCTCGAAGAGGCTTATTATCTGAATTTATATCTTTTTCAAGGCGTTGAGAACTTATTCTGAGGTTTTTCTATGCTATATTGATATTTGGTTCTTAACATTTTCTTCAGATCGGATTTATTTCTTAGCACAGAGCTTTGCAAGTCAAGTAGAGTATTGCGCACTTTAGTAGCATATCTACGCACAAATCTTCTCTTTTCTTTACTTCAATTCCCAACAATCACAGTTTCAGGTCCCGTAAATGGAACCATTTGTTGGCACAAGGGTAGACCTAGGGTTCAACGCTTAACAATGCACCAACAAAACCCCAACTACCAACCCTTTCGATGACACCTGCGAAGCAAGCAAAGTCTCATCCGAGGTAGAAGCAGGGGGGTTACAAGATGCAGGTGTTTGTAACCAAGCTGGGACACAGATCTATGATAATAACACTTCGCAGGGTATTCTATTAACACTTAGAAGATGACATGCATTAATTTCTTCATCTTAGTAACATCACAAAACATACCCAAATATAGATTGGTGCAGTAATAATAAATGATTATATATCCTAATCACTTAACACTAAGCTAGATCTAACATTCATTTATCCTTAACACAAGTAAATCACTAAGCAACAACAAATCTATCTATCATACATAATAATCAAAGCATTGAGCAGATTCATAACATAAACAACACAACACAAAGAAAACCAAAGACACAAGATGTATGTGTTTCACCCCCAGTGTGGGGCTATGTCCACCAACCACTTCGCCTTATTTATTATTCGTCTGAATCTTACATTCATTCACTCCTATGCACTAAGCCACAGAGCTAAGCTTCACATTAGACATGAGATCTGGGCTCTGAGAACCAGATCCTCCTTCCAAAACTTGGTCAAGACACATCGCCAATTCTTTATCAAGCACAGAGCCTTACTCACATACATTCCCTTGCACGAAGCTAATCACATTACTTGCACTTAACTCTCCACTCTTCTCTAAAATCTTCTCCTTCTACCATACATTCTTCTTTTATTTATACTTTTGCAATCCCTTACAATAAGGCCTAACATGGGAAAACCCCATGGGCCAACATCCCATAAACCCATTAAAAAAACCCTAGAGAACCCCTTACTAGGTCCACATAGCCTGCAAAATAATTGAGATCCGCGATCTCAGCTCTGCCTGGGTGCTCCTTCTTCAAACAATGTGTCAAAGTTCAAAAGTGGTCCAAACCTGGCCAAGGTTTCCTCAAAACTTGGTCGAGGGCCAACAACCCTAATGGTTGTAGATTTTTATTAATGATAACAAGAGAGTTACTAGGATAAACAAGACACCTTGGTGGCCCATGAAAGCCTAGGGAACCAAGAAAAGATTCCAACTTAGACAATTTCAATATCTCTCAAAATCACATCTCCCAATGCAAGCAATTTTATTTCTCCAAGGCAAAATTAGATTAGTTCCTTATAAAATGGGTTATGGAGTTTTCTTGTATTAGGTTAGGTATGCTACCTCTTGAGGGGTGTAATCCCTTTTACTCCCTTGAGAAAGTAACCCTAACAAGGTAGAACTAGGAGGGAGTAAGTTGTTTTACTCCTCCTAGTAGTCTTTCTAGTAGCTTTTTCAACAAAGAATAATGATAAAAATTGGTGGAGGGTATATTCCTTTATATTCCTCCAAGGATCTAGCCAATAACAACCATGGAACAAGAAATAAGAACTAACAACATGCATATTTTTCTTACAAGTTCCAAGAGCATGCAAGACAAAACCCTAGTTACCAAGTAACTTTCATCACCACAACAAGAGAAAAATCCTCCAAGAGCTAGTGCACCACTTCACTCCACAAGAAAAATGATAAACCATAGCATAAAAGAGAGAGAGAATGATATTTCCAAAGAGGGGCGCAAATTTCAGCCTAGTAGCTCTTCTCACATGAGAGAGTTATGATAAAATGAAATGAATTTGATCCTTATTTATAAAAAAAAACTCCTAAAAAGTGTTTTTCCACATAGATTAGGGTAAACCACAAAATAAGGGAGCCATTCCCCCTTTATTTTTACCCTCTACAAAATATTTTGAATTTAACTTTAAAATTTGCACAAAAGAAACCCTAAAGGTGACGTCAAGCCATTTTAGGGTGACATCTTGGCATAATTAGCGAGTTGTTGATCTTGAGGATGAAATCGTTGGGCCTACAAAGGCCTTCCCTTCATGTGCTAGGCTTCTTCACGGTGCAAGGGATCCTCCTCGTCCAAAAGTGCCAAGTGTCCATTAAAAATCATCTTCACCACTAAAACCCTAGCCCTAGGGTGACGTTAAGTCCTCCAAGATGATGTCAGATCCTCCAAAGGAAATTACTTGGGCTTGTAAGGACTAGGTTACCTCCTCCAAGGCATCTTTCTTTTCCTCCAAAGACAATGTTCGTTTTCTGTCTTTCCCCAAGGTCTTGGCTATGGCATCCAACCGGTGGGATTCCTGCCCCAATGAAGGCCCAATCTGGAATTTTTCCTCCAAATTGTCCATCAACAAGGTCCTACAAAGATAGGAAAGTGTGCCCTCCAAGGATATCAAGTCAAAACATCATGTCAAGTGAAATCACATTTAATACAAAAGCCATCTAAGTAAGTACATAAAATACTACCTCATCAAATTAAACAAGTGCTCAAAGTTCCTATGCAATTTTCCAAGTTTAGGTATGGGAGGTGTTGCCACCTAATACACACCTACAAATGTGGATAAGTCTCCTACCCACTTGGTGTGTCATTGGAGGAAAAAACCTGAGTCTAGACCCATTGTCACCTCAATCTAGACTCCTTCTATCTAGGCTCACTCCTAGGGAATCCAAGGGGGGTAGACCCTATTAAACTATGTGAAGTTTTATTAAAGTTATAGGAGTTAATTAATTTATGGATTAAGGAGACCCAACCCAATTACAAGCATCAATTCAAGATGTAATTCTTTCAATGACAAACAAACCTTTCTTTTACAAAATAACAATTGGACCAGTGCCTAAAGATTACCAAACTTCACTTATTGAGATATGCACAAGTAAAATATTTTTCTACAAATTAAAATAAATAATGGAATGATTTACACAATGAGTTAAATAGTAAAATTACACTTGAAACAATTAATTCTTAACGAATAAAGAATATATGAAATATCAAATAAAGAATGCCTAGATAATAAATAATCACATGTAAAGAAATCTTTGAAAATAAAAGAATGAAAGTGATTGAAAGTAAATTACATAAAATGAAATTGAAAGACTTGAAATGTAAATGTTGTGATATGTGAGTAGGTTGATTTTAATAAATTTTAGGTCTCTTTTGAACTTAGGGGGATTAGATGTGAATTGTGAGAATATTAAACTATGTGACTACCCCAAGTTCCTTATCCCTTAACCAAGAGGAAGTGTTGGGTGATCAACAAGAGAACAACAATATTCTCCCCTAGCTCCACATGTCAAATCCAAAGTGCTTGTGTGCTCAACAAGGAGGACACTTAGTGCTGTGAATGTTGGATCATGTTGTCATTGATGTCAATGGTTTCATTGATTGATGTCAAGTGATTGATTAATGTCAAAGGATTGATTGATTGATGATTGATGTAATGTAATATGTAATATCCTTGATTAGAATGCATAAATGAAGACGGATCAATGAGTTGTCATTGATTTGATGAAGATGGATCAATGAGTTGTCATTGATATGATGAATATGGATCAATGAGTTATCATTGATACACGATACTTGATGAAGATGGATAGATATGGTTTCATTGGTATATGATGCATTGTTGGAATAATGTATAGATGACTCATTATTTTCTTATCATGATTGATAAGGTGCACAAATGGATGAACTCCAAAGTGGTCCCCTTATGGTGAAATCCCTCACAGGAAGATGCTTTGCGGATTGAGTTATCCTAGAAGAATGGTTGGAGGACCCATGCTTGTATGTGGAATAATGAGATAAAGATCAATGAAGTTGTTGGTGAAACTATCCTAGATGGATAGTACTTGTCATTCCATTTCCATTGGTATGTGGAACGTCACATAACTCCTCACGGATTGAGAGTTATGGCCTTACGAAGTTGGAGGACCCTCACATGTTGGCTTGAAGCCCACAAGGTCAAAGAAGTCAAAGTGATTGTAAAGAAGAAATCATTATTTAAATGATAAAGTAAAGTGACAAAGTCAAGGTGGATTATTTAAATAATAAAGAGAAGTGACAAAATCAAGAAAGATTATTTAAATATCAGAGAACTTTCTATTTATGTAAAGTGTTTAACCCTAAAAATAAGGAAAATAGGTTAAGTGACCTAGAGGATGAAAGTATAAATAAGATATCAATGGTCTCTTGCAAAACATCCTTTTTGTGGATAAATGGAGAGCTTCTTGTGAGAATATCTTTTGGAGTATTGATGGAGAGCTTCTTGTGAGAGAATTTTGGTGTGGATCTCTTGAGCATGATTGAAGATCTATTCTAAGAGAGAGGAGATCGAGAGGATCTCATGGACGCATTGAAGTTTTGACAAGTCTGAGATCATGACGGAGAAATTCTCAGAATTATAGAAAAACCCTAGTTCTTGATGTGTACGCGGGTTGTCTATGTATAGGGTGCGTATACGCGAGTTGTCTGTGTACAGGGTGCATACAATATGCGGGTTGTCTATGTATAGGGATCGTACAGTGGATAAAATCATGGATATTTGTGGTTGAGATGATGACAATCTATTGAAGACTGAAGCAGGTTCTAGATATGCATTTATGGGCTCAGATATGTCACTGAGACACTGGCATGGTTACATTATTGTCTTGATGGATAGTATTGCTTGTTGTGTTGTGAATGCTTAGGGAATTCTTGGTATGGCTTTTGTGATGTGGTTTATGTTGGTTTATGGAGTGAGCATTACTCTTGTGATTCAGTTGTGATATGATTGCTATGGTATACTAGTTGCTTATACATGATTGAGTTAGCATTCATATTGATTGGTTGTGGAGCATGAGTAAGCTATTGGAGAGCTTGGACGTGTTGTGACTGGCTGGTGGTCAGTTTGGACAGTAAGAGACAGAAGAGAATGATAAAGGATAAACCCTAATAGCTCAGAAGGTATACGCAGGTTGTTGTATACACTGGTTGCGTACATACGTGGGCTGTAGTGAGCCAGGGCGCGTACACACGCATGCTACACTATTGACAGGTCGCGTACCTATTGCAGATTGATATTTGTTGAGGATTGTTGCCTCATCTTAGTTTGTGCTAAGGATGTAAGTTGAGTCTTGCATTATAGATTTGGTGCTCTTATAGAGTTTTAATCTATTCAGTTGTTCCTGAAAAACCCCAAGGATTGTAGTCCGTAATAAAAGGAAAATTGTCCATACATCATGTGTTATTTGTGTTCCTTGTGGTGATGACTTTTTGATGATATATTGTTGATATGTGTTCACATCTACCTAGTTATAAATGAAAGAAATGAGTAATGAGTAAAATGTTGAATGCTAACTAATGAGTTTTGTGTAAGAGGGAAGTTTTGAAAAAAAGAGCCCCACACTCATTCACCCCCCCTCTAAGTGTGGTAGGTGTGTCAAACAATCGGTATCTGAGTGGGCCTTAACTACAAGCCTTAACAAGCTTTAAGGATATCCATAGACACACAAATGGATGATGAAATACCAATCCTTGATGAGGAAAACTATTCTACTTGGAGAATAGAGATGAGAATACATTTGAAGACAATGAGAGCAATTATTTGGAAGGCAACCATTGGTGGATCGGTTCCCTTGAAGAACAAGTCAAAGTTTGCAGCTCAAAGGGAAGGAAAGAAGAATGATGCATTGGCTCTCAAGACCATTTTTAGTGGACTCTCAAGCCCTATCAAGGAGAGCATGGGACATTGCACTTCCGCCAAGGATCTATGGTTAAAGCGAGAGGAGACATATCAACAAGGAAGAATATGATGAAGACAACTCCATCAAGATCATTAAAGGTGAAGAATCTCCAAAGACTCCTGAATGAATTATTTCTAAATGTGATCTTAAAAACATTTCAAATGAAGACAAATAATCAAGTGATAATGGTAGCACAAAGGAAAGAAAAGAATCATGTGATGATGTTGGCAAAAAGGAAGATCTTGAAAGTAATTCAAATGAAGGTAAAAAATATCCAAAGACTCTTGATTGCAATGATTCAAAATGTGATAATGTTGAATGTTTCTACTCAAGTGGAGAAGAATATCTAGAAATAGTTTGTGTGAAGTTTGATGGTAATTATCCCATGAAAAGAATAGAAGAAGATCTATTAGAACTTCAAAAAGAAGTTGAAGAGGGTTTATATAGATATAGCAGTGATCATTATTATACACACTATAACTATCTTTCAGATAACACTAAGAAGTTTCTTAGGAGGAGTCAAAGGCACATCTCAAGGTTAAAGGGAATGCTCAAAGAACAAGAAGAGAGCAATAAGACTCAATTAGAAGAAAAGGAAGAAGATATCACTAGACTAAAAAATAGAAAAGAAGATATGAATGTAGATGATGAGATTAGAAAAAGTTTTGAAACTATTGTACATCTCAAGACCCAAATTGAATAAGCCAAAAGGATAGAGGAACTATTGAAAAATCAGATAAATGAAAAGGAAGAGTCAAGTTGTAAGTTAGAAGATGAAATTGTTGATCTTAGAAAGAAAGTGGAGAAGTCAAATAAATTCTTGAATAGCTCACTAATCTTGGATGAGATCTTGGAAAGTCAAAGATCACCATATGATAAATCAGGTCTTGGATACAAAAAGTAAACTACACATGTTAAAGAAAGAACCTCAAAGAAGCATGAGGTAAGTCCATCAAAGAAGGAAGAAAATGTTGCAAAACAACCATCTACACAAGGCAAAGAAAATTTCAAAAGAACAAAGCAAGGAAAACATCAAGAATCTATTCTTGGGACACCAAAAGAAAGATATGAAAGTAATTTTCATGGGCATTATTATTCATGTAATGGATATGGTCACAAAGATTTTGAATGTAGATCTTATGAAAGGAGATATAATGAAAGATTTTATAACACCATGAGGTGTTGGAGATGTGATAAAGTAGGACATATTGTTGTTCATTGTAATTCTATAAGATGCTATAGCTATAGTGGATTTGGCCACAAATCCCAGGAGTGGTAGAACACAAGAAGAAAGTCCATGATGAGGACTTCACATAGCATGGATAGAAGAAGGAATGAAGTAAGGAAGGGAGACATATTTGAAAATATGGATGCTCAGAGCACAAGTTTTAAGGAGCAAGGACATCTACAGAAGTGGGTAAAGAAATCAGAGCAGCTAGAACATAATGAAAGACTGAAGGGAAGCTCAAATATGTCATCTACTGAGGCATACACGGATGATAGTGGTATCTGTCGCGTACATACGTAGGCTAACCTTGTATAGGTCATGTACATACGTGAGTTGTATGTGCAGCAGACCGTGTATATGTGAAAAATACTTGGGAAAAATGCTATGCACATGGGTTGCAGCTTGATGTGATGATATAACTTTGTGATGCAGGGTCTAACATGGTTTATTGCAGGTTCTGACACTGTTTGCTGCAGGTTTTCATGATTCTATATTGGATTATGTAAGGTGATGATGTAAAATAAAATCTTGGGTGCATGGCACTAACCCATGAGTATGGATTGATGCATTTTTCTATTGAAGAACAATGTTGGTTATGAAAGTGAAGTTATGGCACCTTGGTTATGAGATATATCTTGATGATGTATTGGAAGCTTACTTGTTGGAAAGCTTGATGCATGCATTTAGCATATGGATGGGCTACACATTGGGACATGTGGTTAGTGAGTTGATGAGGTAATCATGTTGTACATCATTGATGATTCATAGCTTGATCTATAATTGATACATGTTTGGTACACTCATAGATGACATATGCTTGATGATACTACACCATTGGTACTACTTGATTAGCACAACATTTGGAATTTGTTTGAGATACATGATTGTGGCACTTGGTTCATGATGAAGACATATCATGAGTGATATGATACATTGTTTGGCATGTTGGTAGATGCACATGGTTGGCATATTGGTAGATGCACATGTTGGCATGTTGATAGAAGCATATGATTGATCCATGGATGATATCTTTTGGCACATTGCATGATGTTGATGTACATGGTTGATATACATAGGTGTTGTGCATGATGAGCACACATTTTTGTACAGGATGTACTTGGTTGATATTTTCTCATGATTATTTATTTCATTGTTGACATATCTTTTTCTTCATGATCGTATGGCATGAGTTTGATGCATGAACAGGTCCAAGGATTGTTATATTGTAGCACATTGTTCATCTTGTAGAGAAGATAGGGGAGACATACCCATAGGGGGATTCATTCTTCTTCCCATGATTCTAGGAGGAGATATTTATCAGATGCATACCTAGAAAAGAGCCATATATTTGAAGAAAGAGCACATAAGCATAATTCCAGGGGGAGCAATTGTCACAAGGGGAGTATGTTCGATGTATCTTCAACATTACGTCAGAGTGATATCCATTATTCAAAAGGCGATATATTTTTCAGAGGAAGATCAAAGGCACTCAGGCAGGGGGAGCAGTCCCACGAGGAGAATGGCCCTTTGCCATTGATGTCAAAGGGGGAGAGATAGTCACATTGATGTGATTGATGATTATTGATTGGGAGAGATAGTTACATTGACTATTGATGTATAGCATGCCTTGTATACATGTTGACATCAATAATTGGTAATTTATGTTGACATCAATGTTGGTATTGCCATCAATGCCAAAGGGGGAGATTGTT
>CBVK0100184120.1:0-20828 GCA_900067695.1 Picea abies
CGGATCAGGGATATTTCAGTCCCTATTTTGTGACCTCTAACAGCTGACGGTCAACCTAGGTAAAACCAAGGTCATGATTTTCAACGGGTTGAAGAAAACTTCAAATTTTCACTTCATTTTTAAAGGGGAGGAGATTGAGATTACAAGCACCTATACTTATTTGGAGGTGCAATTCTCAGGCTCTCGTTTCAGTCTGTGTTTGGCCCTCCAGCCTTAGATCAACAAAGGATATGGTTTTTTAGCCCTTCTAGAGAGACAATATTTTCGACACCATTTCTAGGACATTTCATCCAAGATGAGCCTCATGGACACCCTAATCCGACCCAGTGTTTTATATGGTTCAGAGATTTGGGGACCATCTTTACTCGAATCAGATTGGGCTCTAGCAGAGAGAGTCGAGATTCTTCTTCTCCGTCGCATCATTAGATGCAAGCGGACAATACCTCCACACATCATCCTCGCAGAGTTTGGAGTTCATCCCTTCCGGCTTGAGACAGTGTTCAGATTGGTTTTCCTTTTACATCGTATCCGGAGATTTGGAGACTCGGCGAAAGGCAAGGATCAGTACCCGTACTTGGCCCATCGTTCTTCAGAGGTTATTGCCCTTTCTAGTCCTCTGGGTCGGGCCAAAGGTTGGTTTGCAGGAGTTTTAGGTCTCCTAGCATCAGTGGGCATCTAGTTAGATCATTTTCCTCCATTTAGATATTCCTTAGATGCACCTGGTCACCTTTTACCTACCAGACAGGAGCTGAACAAGATCAACAGGGATGACATTTACAGGCAATTTGTCCAGATCACCCGGGTCAACCCTCTGAGAGGGTTGCGCCCAAAGATGGCCTTCTACGTTGAACACTTTTTGGAGTTGAGAGACGGGCCCATTGTTCGACCCCAATATACACTTCGTCATTGGATGCATGCCCTTCGCATTCCATTCGTCCAATTCAGAGTGGGTTCTCATAGACTTTGAGTAGAGAAAGACCACCAGATTGATAGATCAGATAGAATCTACCAGGTATGCCATTTACAAGAGTTGGAGACCGAGGTGCACTTTTTATTTTCGATGCCCCCTCTACTACGAAATCAAAGGGAGGTTCCATTGCTTGTTCAGAGAATCTCAGACCCTCACTGGATTCTTTAGATATCTCGATCAAAGATGTTTGGCCCTATACATATAGGAGGCTCTCAGGTTCCGAGCACATACTCTTCAGCCTCCCATCAGACCCGACTCTACATAGAGGATCACTTCATTTTTCACAATGCTACCTTCGGGAAGGGGCACCAAGCGATCGACCGATATCAGTACAGATCCAGACCCTAGATCAGTGAGGATCCACAAGGCCCTACCCCGTTCCATGAGATCTCAACACCATAACCATATCAAATCCCTTCCTGGGAGACGAACTAGACCATCCAGACGTCAAGATCGTGCGACCTCCGCCAGGCAACAACACAGTGGACAGTCTGCGTTTCCCACCGGCTCTTCTTCGAGCCAACAGACTTTATTGGGTTTCCTTCATTCAGCCTCAATTGTTAGGAGAGATGGGTCTACTCCATAGACCTATCCCCTAGATCTTCTCTTCCTGTGTATCTCCACCTCGTTGCGGGGTTTGGGACTTGTGGCTGCAGTTGAAAGCTCCTCATACTTCAACCCAACTCACATTATTTACGTTTTTGCATCTTACTCCATGCAACTTATTCCTTTATAGGAGACTGTTTGGTACTCCCGCATTGTAAAGACATCATTGTACCCATCAACCCTTTGACCTACTTTTGTGGTCACTAATTGGACATTAATAAAATTAACTTATTTTATCTTATCTTATCTAACTTTTTCTTAGATAGGTGAGGTACAAGATGATCCCTCACCAAATCTAAGATCATTCACATTGCCTTGGCCTCCTTTCCCTCATGCTTGGACAGCTCTACATGATCTGTCAACACGGTCACTACGGTATTCGCATGACTCCACAATCCATTCTCCCTCAAGAGAAACATGATTTGCGCTTTCCATGGAAGAAAGTTAGAGGCACCCTCCAACCGGTCCTCATACTTCAAACCAACTGCTGCCAGCTCCAAGATCTGATCTATAACTCGAAAAACACTGAAAAATATGTGCCTAGTCCTTCAGACACGAAAACCGAAAAAAAATGTCGATTGCCTGAAACCCGTTGCCTAGACTCCACTGCCCAAACCTGTTGCCCGTAGCCTTCTAGTGTTGCCAAGGGCATCCTGCGGTCTTCCCAACTACTTCCCAAGCCCTTCTGGGTTGCCTGACAACTTCCTGGGTCTGCCCGGCCCTGCTAGCAGCTCTGTCGAGATGTTCTCGATTGTCACGGCCCTGTTGGCTTGTTGCTTTGATGGATGGCTATGTTGGCGGCTATGTAGGCGGCTTGTTGGATGACAGCCTTGCTGGCCCTGTTGGCCCTGCCAATAGCTACTGGCAGCCTGGCTAGCTGACAGGAAGCCCTACTGGCCCTGCCGATAGCTAGTGGCTGCTATGGCGGGTGAGCCGCTTTCCTCTGCACCTCTGCATCTCCTGCGTTAGCACCCACGTGCGGCACCCAACTCCACCATCGTCTATACATCTATTTCACCTTTCCATCACACAGTTCCCTTCTCTGTTGAATCCTTTACCCAACTATCACCTGCAGTCCACGTGTGGTGGCCCTTCACTTGGAGGTTGTGTTTGACACCGAACTCCCCCATCCACGCATCCTCTCTATTGGCGGTTGTCGGCCTGTTGTCTACACCCGAGTCCCAACGAAAGGTTGCTCTGCATCTCGCCCATGCAACTCGACTCTTCTCCGCCCCAGCTGCTCCAGCTCTCGACTGCTACGAAAGTTGTTGTAGTAGCCACTTCTCCCAGTCGTGCCCAGCTACCTCAGCACCAAACTTCATCCCAATCAACCTACAACCTGCAGATCTATTTTGCAGACAGCTGCTACAACTCCTGTGGTCGTAAGTTATACAACTGCCTCTCTTTTTTTTATTTTTTTATTTCTCTGGATAAAAACCCGCAGCCTGCAAAATGTCTCACGTTGTTGCCTCAAACATCAACACTCCCTCTTAACTAGGGAGGTATCTTTCACGATGTCTTATTTTGGTAGTCCATTGACTACTCTGCAATCAACTAGTAGCACACAGCTACTACCATGCCATTGGTAGCTCAAATCATTGATCTCGGTCTCCATGACTATGTTGCGATCAAACAGTAGCGCACAGCTACTTCCAAGCAGTCTGGTAGTCTCCATGGAAATCAGCTAGTAGCACACAGCTACTACAATGCCATCCAATAGAACATGATTGTTCCAAGCCATAGTACTACACAACTATTGTTCGGTGATACACAATCACCGCTAGTGGTACACAACCACTGCTAGTAGCACACAACTATCGTCTAGTGACACACAGTCACTACAAGTGGTACACAACCACTGTAGTAGCACACAACGACTTGGTAACCGTCACATCAACACATTGACACAAGCTTCACGTGATCTCAACTACAAAGTTTTTGTCACTGCTTCTCATGTCCATCTCGATCACTTTCACACCAAATACTCACGTTGATCTTAAAAAATGTTTTCTGGGTTGATATGGTCGTAGAACACATGGCGTCTCTTCAGAGGGCGAAACAGCAAAGGGCTAACAAGTAATATCATCTGCCTTGAAGCAATGCGTTGTGAATGTGGTCACCTGTTGCTCATCTCTGCGTCTCTTCTGCCCGAAAACTAATTGATCTGTCTTGCTCATCATGGGATTAATGATACGTCCACCATCTACGCAAAGAGAGAAGAAATCATCGCCAACAAATCCTTGGAACGATCAACACTGGAAAAGATGCCATTGAACTTGGGTCGCTCATTTTCCTCATTCGCTATACCAGATAACATCGATCCCTGGTCAGATATAGCGAACTCTTCTATAGAAGTTTGAGGTTCATTTCCATTTTATCTATGACTATTCAACAACGAAGATTATTACAGACCTAGCTTCTAACTAAACATACCAAATCTACGTAGCCCTTGATTAATCCCCACTTCAAACCTACAACAACTAAAGACTTTAGCAGGCATCTTCAAGTTTTCCAAATATTGGTCCAAGTCCTACATAGTGACCTATTTCCTTTTCAAATGAAAGGAATGTCACAGTATCGACCAGTCCCGAACCCCCATCATAAACTCCAGGGTATCTAGGGTTTTCTATCATGTAATATCGACACCTGACATGTCTGGAATCTACGGTATAACAATATCCTCCCAATATTTATTTTCCGATTTCTACTCTCTACGAAATACTTCCCAAAGGATACCCAATCAAATATTCACTCAGTGTGCCTTTGAATCTGGTTGATTGCAACCTTCACGCCCATACATAAATAAACATGTAATAACAACTTTTTCTCTCGGTGAAGTTACATTTTCATAGCATGGAATTGATTTCGTTGTCAAGGGTTGCCTGTATTTCAAAAAGGCCATGTAAGCAGAGCTCCAACCTAGACTCGTTCATCACAGTTGCGTTTTGCTCATCTATATTTTTTGGCGGATTTCCATTGTTATACAGAAAAGAATGATTAGAAAACAACTGCCAGATGTTCTCTCATTTTCCTGGGCCTCCCGTGAGGGAGTCAAGCCCAATCCTGCTCTAATACCATGTTGATTTTTCATATGAGATGAGATATAATCAATATATTATTACAATGATGAGTGTTCCATATATAGAGAACATATGGTGACCATCCATGAAAGGATGCGTCCCCTAGATAATCAATAACTATTTATTATTATTATTTAATAATCAATAATTATATTATTAGTTATTAATCTAGGAGAATGTTGTTGATGATTGCATCTATGTGAGACATTCTCCAGCTTACAAACATGTGAGATGTGGATCATTGCAGCCATGTGAAGATATTCTCCAGCTTACAAACATGAGAGAAAGCCCCTGAAGAGGGTGTGTGGTTCCTATCTGAGACAGAGATGGAATGTAAAGATGACCTCCTCCATTCAGAGAGTTGAGAAAAACTCCAGATGATTATCCAGTGGGAAAGGCGATCTGTTGAGTTAGACGTGCCTATGGCTGAGCACAAGGTGAACGTGTGAAATCCCAAAGTGTTGGGTGCATCGTCATGAGAACAGAAATGAAGATGATGTATTAGCCTCCTCTGAGCAACAGAGTTGACGAGAAACTCCAGATGACTCTCCTATGTGAGACAGTGGGAAAGAAGATCTGTTGAGTGGACGAGCACGGGTGAACGTGTGAAGAAGTGGTTCTTCTGGGTAATGCAATAAGCCAAAGATATGGACATCCCTATGGATGTGCCCCTAGTGGATGAGCACTAGTAGGTGTACAAGATCCCTTGCTATATTGTTCAAGAGTCAGACCTGCCTATAACCCTAATTGTAATGTAAAGGGTATAGGTCGGCCCCACATTAATGTGACTGGTAATTAATGTAAAAGATAATTAATCTGGTTAATATTAATTATATTATAAGCTAGTGAGGTCGGCCCTGTTGTGCCTGTTGTCGCCTTATACACACCTGGGCTAACGTGGAAGAAACCTTCAATCCACTTGGTCTGTCATTGGGGGCAAGTTTCGAGTCAAGGTGTTGTCACCTAATCCTCAACTCCTCCGTCTAGGCCAACTCCTAGCGAAGCTAAGGGGGGTAGTCCCTATGAAAATAATCTAAGGCTCTTTTAAACTAAGAAAGCAAAAGAACTACTTCTAGGAGTTTATTGCTTAATAAAACAAATGCATTCAATACTTAACATTCATCATCATTTGAGATAATCACATAAAGTACTTGTCCATAAACATGCATATATCAAGAAGGATACAAGATCTGCAAGATTTAACAATATAAGTTAGACAATTGCATGAATGAAGTAAATTTCTCACATCAAGATAAACCAGTTATTCCAGTGCCTTAAAAGGAGTCGTGGGCAATTGTTGATCGAGTGTTTTATTAAGATAAATTAAAGTTAAGTTAATGAGAAAATATGTGGCCTCTTTAGAGGCTAGCTCTTTGTTTGGAAACTTGCGGAGAACTTACCAAAACCCAAGAGGTCTCACTAGTAAGTTCACTAAGGGCACCGGATGTCCAAAACGGATGGGAAAACAAGTCCCGAGAGGGCCCGCCTTACTTCATAGATTGCCCTTAGGCGTTTTCCCGCGCATTGAGCTAACAACTTTCGAGATTTCCCTAATTAAACTACAAACAAGGTTTATTGACTTTGCAAGACTGAAAGAGATAAACTTTGTAACCTACTTTGTAACTGAAAAGAGAACTTGCAAGAGACTTGGAACT
Source organism: Picea abies (assembly GCA_900067695.1). Lineage (NCBI taxonomy): Eukaryota > Viridiplantae > Streptophyta > Pinopsida > Pinales > Pinaceae > Picea > Picea abies. The sequence goes on from CBVK0100184120.1 coordinate 6,312, forward strand.
TGAAAGAGCTTTGCAAGAAAATAAGAAAAATTAGAACTTGCAAAATTTATTGCTGAGTGTTGGAAACAAGCATTAAATTTAACATGCATAAAGATTGAAAGTGAATTTTAAACATGCATGCGAAATATGAGTGTTAGATGTGTTGGATTTCCTTAAGATGGTATGTGTGTTTGAGATCAAAAGATTAAACATGCACCAACAGAAACAAAGCCAAACCACGACACACAAATCCGCCTAATGGGGATGGAGAAACTGGGCACAAAAGGGCCCACTTTTATTACACCTATTACAATGAGAACTAAGTTCTCTTTGAGCTTCTCCCTTTAGCAAACTAGATCCTCATAAGTTTTGGATCTTAAGAATTACAAGAAAATTAGAACAAAAAGAACTTCTTTGATGAAGTAGGAAATCCCCAAATGCTCTGGAAGCCCTGATTTCGCCCAAATCGACGGAATCTCCCTTTGTACCTGTTATTACTGCAAGAAAACAGCAAGCAATTAAAACTAAAAGATGGCCAAACACACTTTAGAAGTGTCTTTGGTCAACTCACAAAAAAAACAAAAAATGACTAAGTAAAATTTAGGCTAAAGCTAGGGAAAGTAACTAAGGAGTGAGAGCTACATAGCTAGCCTCCTTAGGATCTTTTAGGCTGATATAAATCAGCAAAGAAAGCAACTTTATATTTGCAAATCTATAACTTTAGAAGCATGTAAAAATTTGCCTATCACTAGCCTCCAAAAATACTAGGAAATCAAAGGCTAACTTAAGACAAACTTAGGCTAGATCTAGAAAAAGATGAGATTCTTTAAGCCAAACTTAGATCTAACTTTTACAATGTGCATGCAAAATGACAATGAGCATATTTATCTTTTCTATGATCAGCTATACTCTTGCATGCAACAGAAAACCAAGGAAACTGAATTTTTGTTGTAGAAAATTTGAGAGAGAAGGGGAAAGAAACAGCTTGAAGCAAAGAATTTGGGCAATGAAATCCCTTTGATGTATTGAGGAGGGGAATCCTTCCAGTTGGATGAACTTGAAGGTGTTGGAAGCTCAAGCTAGAACTTTCCACTCCTCCAAACTAAAGATCCTACAAACTTAAGACAATCTTGCAAAGACATTGTTAAACACCCTACACATGAAACCTTGAAAACATGACATTAAACCGATAATAGCATGAAATCATAGATTGCAATGTAATATAACAAGATTTAGTAATACAAGCAAGTTTACTAATATCTCATTAATGAACAAATAATAATTGCAAGAAAGATAAGTTTACCATACTCAACACATCACCAAAGGAGAAGATCCTCCACACATTTGCACAAAACACCGTGTAGAACTCCAAAGTCTTTATTCCTTATTCAAATAGCAAAATGATACAATGTGTATACGTCTTCCCACAAGTTCTAACTAACAAATGGGAGGGGTCAACCTTGCTTAAATAGCATGAGAGGTGACAACTCCAATGAGGGATGTGCATAGGGTTTAGGAGATGCATGAGAGTGAAGGGGAGTGGCGCACTTAGTAAATGGGAGATGTGTGGAGTGGATGGGTAGTGGACTAGGGTGATGGGGGAGTGTAGTGAGGTGAAGTGAGGACGAGTGGAGTGGAAGGGGGTGTGAGGGCGAGTTAGGAGCTTTGGGATGCGTGCCCCTCCTTAAGAATGTGCCAAGTAAGCTAGTGGGGTCGAGTCCCTTCATTGGGATCTCCTCCACATCCATGTCACCCTCAGTGAAGTCGCCTTAACCTTTGCTTAACTTGCCTTAGCCTTCAGTCAACTAGGGACACAAGAAAAACATGTTTCTGACATGTTCCCCAGTTTGCCTAAAAAATAGGCATTTAATTAAATTACCCATTTTCCGTATTTTTCGAGTAAATTTCATTTTTTAGTGAAAATAATCACTTTTTTGTCTTGAAAGAAGGGAAATAGGGGTTTACATGATACTCTGGACTGGAAAACGAACATAACTATGGCATCTAATAATGTTTGATGCCATATTTTTACAATTTATTGACTTAGAATTAAAAAATTCAATTTTTGCGGGAATTTAATTAATTCACTGAAACATTAAAAAAAACCTATCAAACCTAGCCGCAATTTCCATATGACTCAATCAAGATGACCTAGTAAGAGCTCATATACATTCAGACACTAGGCATTGGTTATACCATGCCAATGCCTAACCACCAGCACATACTCCAGCTCTAGAGTCAGTCTTCTGAGTGAAAAAAACTTAGAAATTATTAATCGCCCACAAAGGCAGGCAAAAAATAACTAACAACTGAAAAAAAACACTCTAGAGTATATGCTCGTACCTAGGTCTTAGGTGGCCAATAGCCCTTTACAATATCTCATACTCAGGCCATTTATTACAATGGTGGAAATGCGGAAAAAGGTGGTCTTTTGAAAGACCGGTTGAACTCTGAACTCTGAACTACAAGCACTGACTGCTCAATCTTTGGCGGCTCATCAGGAAATCCAGCTAGTGCAACTTTGGTGGATACCAGTGCCAATAGACACCCCTGTTGACAAGTTCAGGTTAGTATAAGACTATAAGTAAAGGTAAATTCTCCATTGAGAAAAGATATATTTCATGTGAGTTTGAAAATTTCAGCAAGTACACCTCCTTGGGAAAAGTGCACACCTCTCTTGGGCGCTAGTCTTCTAGGGTTTGAGCACCCTCTTGTGTGCTAGGTTTTATATTGGTGGTGAAGGTCTTTCTGTTGAAGAATATAGCAAAGGATTTGGCTGGGTTTTCTTCCCTTGTTGAGAAAGGTTTCCCAGGATACTTCTTGTGTTCTTGTGCATGGTGTTTCTTCTTGTGATCTTGGTTGCTACAACATTTATGGTTATGGTTAAATGTTAAAAATGGAATGATCTTCATGCTTAACCTTATCTATTCAAAAATCAAAAAATGTCTTCCCGATGTTTTCCAAACATCAACAAATTTACGAAAATCGTCGAAATGCCACGGAACCAAGAACGAACTGTGTGGAAGGGATCCTGATGATGAAATAGGGTGAATGGACTAAGTTGGGCCTCATATAACTCCTCCAATTCGCCCAGGCCCCCTGTTAGCCTCCATACGCCCCTCTGGCCAGGCTGACATAAGCCCATAAGATCGCCTCCAACTGTAAAGCATGGGAATACAAAAATGGGGACATTACAAGGTTTTTGTACAACCCGCCTGAAATAGAATAAGGGAGTTCAACCAAAAGGTCTTTAAAGTTTTGAAGTCCTTGAAAGTCTTGCAGATTCAACTCACATCATCATGGCTAGGATTGAAGAAATGCTTCATCTATTGCACACATTAATCAACTGAACTTCAGAATCTATAAGATTGATGAATAGCGAGTAAGGTAGGCCAAATACACGTTGCACACAAAGAGTGGGGACCCTGACTTTAATCCCCACTTCACAGTTTCAAGACTTTCTTAATATTCTCAAATCCCATAATAAAATCAACGCGGCGTTATTCAAAGCATCACATTTACTTTTCTGGCACTGGCCTTTACTTTTATCTATCTTGTCAAATCTATCTTTACTTCAAAAAGCTCATATGGTTCAAGTCATCTCTTTTTGAAGTATATAATGAATGTATGAATGATTCTTTCATGTGCCTTACAGGGTGTATCATTTTTACATAATTGAATCACATGTGTTGCTGATGCAAATCTTGATATTTCCATAATAAACTCCTAGATTAAAATTGACTTTCAATCTTCATAGATTAAAAGCCTTAAATTCATTTTCTTACGGACTACTCCCCTTGGCTTCACTAGGAGTTGGCCTAGACGGAGGAGTTGAGGATTAGGTGACAGCACCTTAACTCTAACTTGCCCCCAAGGACACACCAAGTGGATTGAAGATTTCTTCCCCGTTTCCAAGGTGTGTATAAAGGCGTCAACATTTTTGGCGCCATTGTCGGGGATAAATCTTTTTATTCCCAGAGTAAGACTTTTTGTTTTCCTTTTTTGCTTTTTGCTTTGTTTGATGTCTCTTCTTTGCTTAGAATGAACTTGATCATCTGGTGACTCCACTTCAAAAATTATTCTGCAAGGAGGAACTCACGATTTGCTTAGCTTCATCCTTGAACTGGAATGGTTTTTTGGAGGAGGCTAGCCAAGCTTTCTTCTCGTAGGATCCTTACTAATTTTTGCGTCCCAATCCATTTTTGTTAGACTTTTCTGCTTTTAAATAAATCTAGTTTAGAAATGGATGATCTTTATAGACCTATTGATTTTTCTGCAATAAGTGGTTATCCACATATGATTCCAGAAAATGCTTTACAAAATTTGCCTCGTTTTCAAAGTTATAATGTTATTGATGCTAGACGTCATGTTAAGAGAGTTTCCCATTGCTTTAATAAATGGTGTTGCAATTCCTTATATGAAGATATAAAAATGAAGTTCTTTATCTTGTCCTTTGACGATGATGATCTTGATTGGTTCACGGAGCTCAACGATAACCAAGTTAAAACTTGCAATGAATTGATCGATGCTTTCATGGAAAAATGGAAGGAGAAGGAACCTCCGCCTATAAAGACAGACAGTTCAGATAATAAAGATGCTTTACCAGATTCCACTAGGAAAGAATTCATCAGGCCATGGAAATTATCTATGCAAATCAGTTAAAGGGCATGGAAGCCCTCCTTGCAAAGCCAGGAGTATTCAAACCCTATAGTGCCAGAGCTTCACTGTGAACAAGAAAAGAAATTTCATCTAGAAATTTCAGAAAGGCCTATAGATGAATTAGTAATCGATCAAGAGGAAATAAAGGAAATTGAGTTTAAAGTGATTGAAAATCTGGATAATTCAACTTCCCACCCTCCTCCCAAGGAACCCATCTCATCAAAGAAGATCTTCGACAATCGTGATGATCTTGAAATAATCAGTAAAGCAGATTCCTTGACAATTTCGGTTCCAATCTCTCAACCATTAGATGACTTAATGACAGATAATGAGAAATTGGAAGATAGCCTCAGTTTATCAATTCCGGATCATTATGAGCAGTGGTTGGCCTTCCACCATGGCAGCCCAATGCAAAGCTTCATAAAAAATTTACAAGGCTTACCAAACTTCAAAGTTTGGTTGAATAAAGAAAAACACATATTTCTTGGATGGTTTATTCCCAGAAAAAACTCCAAGTTGATAAAGCTTGGAAAAGGATCTTCAACGAGTCATCCCGGACAGGGATTATTCAGACATCTAAGGTCTTGTTTCATCCATGACACGGCTGGTTCATGTATTTTCCACTTCAGCCAGTCGCACAGTGGAAAGGTTAAAGCTACCAGTGAGCAGAAAACTTTTCAAATTGCTTCTCAATGATAACATTTGATGCCCATGGGGGCATCCCTTGTAACATATCTCTCTAACCCTTCCCCTTTTATATTTTATTTCTGCAGCATTTCTCATTTTCATCTATATTTAGTGTAACTTGTATCTTAAATTGTTGGTTTTCATATACATGTGTTGCTTATGTTGTTTTTGGCGAGACATTTGTGATGTAGGCTACGGATTCTGGATTCTCACATGCTCTCCTTTCTATAAAAAGATCAAGCACACGTCCCCATATGGAGCCAATGCTATCCACCAAATTGCACTAAGATGGACTTCCAACGAGCCGCCAAAGATTGAACAACTCCTTGTTCAAAATTCAAAGTTCAGAAATTCAGCCGGTCTATCAGACCACCTTTTTTCCGCATTTCCATCCCTCCGGGGCATTGTAATAAATGACTTGAGCATGAAAGTTGTAAGAGAGTATTGGCCACCCAAGACCTGAGCACAAGCATGTACTCTAGAGTCTTTTTTTTCACTTGTTAATTATCTCTTGCCTATCAGGCGATTAATAATTTCTAAGTTTTTTCACTCAAATTGACTCAAAAGCTGGAGTATGTGTTGGACGTTAGGCCTTGGCATGGTATAACCAATGTCTAGTGTCTAAATGTATATGATTTCATGCTAGGTCATGTCTTTTAAGTCATATGGAAATTGCGCTAAGTCCCCTTAGAATTTTTTTTTTCATGTTTAGTCAAATAAAAAATTTCCCGTAAAACGGACATTTTTAATGTAAAAGTCAATAAAGTTGTAAAAAATGTCATCAGTCAATGTCAAATGCCATATTTGTGCTCGTTTTCTAAGCCAAAGCACCCCCTAAACCCTTATCCCCCATTTATTGAGGCAAAAAAGTGATTTTAATCACTCAAAAATGCAATTTGCTCTCAAAAAGGCAAAACGGGACTTTTAATTCATTTTCCTAAAATTTAGGGGAGTTCCTTAAACTTAGCAAACATGTCGGAAACATGTTTTGCCTTGTCTGGAGTCTCTAGACTAGTTGGCAAAGCCTTCTCCTAGTGAAAACGCCTAGTTTGAGTGACATGGCAGGGAGGAGGAGATCCCAAGGAAGCTAAGTGGATCTCCTCTTATAGATGGCGCACTAGCAATAGAGGGCGTTAATCGCAAGGTTGCACTCGACCTCACCCTCACCTACCACTCTCACTTCACTCCCACACACCCTCACTTCCCTCCTACACTCCCCCACATCACTCCACCTCCACCTACCTATCACTCCACTCACCCTCACTATACTAAGTGTGCCACTCCTCTCCCATTCGCCCTTGCTTTGTAGTTTTCACCCGAAAGTGTATAAAGGAAGGTAGACCCCCCTCTTGTGAGTGAGTCAGGGCTTGGAGGGATATTGTAATCACTATTTGCTATCATTGTTATGAATAAAGAAGACTTTGGAGGTCCATGGGATGTTTCAATGTGTGAGCTTTGATTGTCAAGCATTCACTGTATGAGGTGATACTTACCAATTCTTGTTTTGCATTTGATTTATTAATTTGCCTATCTGAAGGACATTGTTGTTCCATAGGGTAGGGATTGCAAAGTTGGTTATTTGTAAGCTCTATTGTATCTTTTACATTAAACGTTTACACAATTCATTGATGTATTGGTTGACTAAGATGTTTGCATTAGCTTTTCTTGTAGGTGGCTCCATATATTAACAAGTTTGATGCAGGATAGTTTGGTCTTGAAGCCTCACGTTTCTTAGGAGTGGTGGAAGGATTCAGTTATGCCATCCACGAGTCTCATAAGCCTAGTGACATAGCTCCTCTTCATGTTCTGGGACTCCATTGCCCATCTTGTTCAAAATTCCAAGAAACAGGGCGTATCCCTTCTCTTACTCAGAAAATCCTACAAAAGTCTTTTTGTTCTATTGGTCACTGTTTGCATGCATCTAAGTCTTGGACATTTTAAAAGTAACATCTGAATCTAACTCTTTGCATGCAATTTCTAGACTAGATCTAGAGTTTATATAAAGGAATTTATCATTTGTAGCTAGATCTAGTTGTTTTAACCTTGCTAGAATTAGTATCTTACTGAAAAATCTTAAAGCTAGGTCTAAGAAAGTCTTTGTTGTACTTTCATTTAAATATCTGCAAAAATGGTTGCCTTTATTCGCTGATTTTTAAAGGCCCAAAAGACCCCAAGGAGGCTAGCTCTCTAGCTCCCTCTCCTTGGTTATTTTACTTTGCATTAGTATAGTTTCTTTACTTAGAATTTTTCGGTTTTTAGGGGTGTTCCAAGACACTTTAAAAGTGTCTGTGGGCATCTTTTAGAATTGATTGCTTGCTCTTTTCTTGCAGAAGTAACAGGTACAAGGGGAGGCTTTGTCCAAATTTCAAAGATTAAACCACTTTCAGAAACCCCCATAGTTGTCGGGAACCATCTAGTTCAGATTTTTGACTTGGAAAACGTTGTAAGCCTTGGTCTTGCACTATAAAGATCAAGAGCATCCCAAAAAAGAAAGTAGTGTAAAAGTTAAATAAGTTTGTAAGCCACAAAGCTCATGTTTTCTTCGTTTCCCCGGCCCTAGGGGGAAACAGGTTGGTGTCCATTTTGGCTCTGGGGTTGTTTCCCATGTTGTTCACTTAGTATTTTCAGTTTTACTTGCATAAAAAGATAAAAAGAACTCACATCACTAAATTTCAATTCTAAAAATCAACCACAACAATCTTAGAGTAGTTCTATTTTGTAGAATACTAATTGCTAGACTAGTTCTTTTTTTTTGCAATTATTTGGAATAAACCTTAGTTACTCAACCGCGTATGCAAGCTCATTGCTACTTTCAAGTGGTATTCGGTGACCCAGAAACAGACCTGAGTAACGCATGCTAGTTTTAATTAAGAAAAGTTGTCTTATTGTGCTATTCGTCTAAGGCCTCTGCATCTGGGTGGAGTGTGTTAAGTCAGGGAGGATACTCATTAATGAGATCTGTTCTCTCGTTTGTTGGACCTACGGCACACCCAGTCGGCATGTCTATGAGATTGTTGAATAGCAAGGTAGGCCAAATACACTTTGCACACAAAGAGTGGGGACCCCAACTTTAATCCCCACTTCACGGTTTCAAGACTTACTTAATATTCCCAAATCCCATAATAAAATCAACGCGGCATTATTGAAAACATCACATTTATGTTTCTGGCACTGGCCTTTACTTTTATCTATCTTATCAATTAGGTTTCTGTGGTGAGAGATTTGTTCAGAGCATGTCGGAGGAACCACAGTGACGGAGCTTTTGAGAGCTTGTCGACGTTTCGGATCCACAATGTGGATCCGAAACGTCGACAAGCTCTCAAAAGCTCCGTCACTGTGGTTTATCTATCTTGTCAGATCTATCTTTACTTCAAAAAGATCATATGGTTCAAGTCATCTATTTTTGAAGTATATAATGAATGTATGAATGATTCTTTCATGTGGCTTACAGGGTGTATCATTTTTACATAATTGGATCACATATGTTGTTGATGCAAATCTTGATATTTCCATAATAAACTCCTAGATTAAAATTGACTTTCAGTCTTCATAGATTAAAAGCCTTAGATTCATTTTCTTAGAGACTACCCCCCTTGGCTTCGCTAGGAGTTGGCCTAGACGAAGGAGTTGAGGATTAGGTGACAGCACCTTAACTCTAACTTGCCCCCAAGGACACACCAAGTGGATTGAAGATTTCTTCCACGTTTCCCAAGTGTGTATAAAGGCAGCAACATTTTTGGCACCATTGTCGAGGATAAATCTTTCTATTCCCGGAGTATGACTTTTTGTTCTCCTCTTTTGCTTTTTGCTTTGTTTGATGTCTCTTGCTTGCTTAGAATAAACTTGATCATCTGGTGACTGTAAGTGTTAGTTCAGCTATTTGTGAATTTTGTAAGTGTTGAAACAGAGGTATTGTTTCAGCCCTATGAGTCCTAGCTACTTACTCTAAAGTCTTGTAATGGTATTGTACTTTGTTGAAGAATCTACAAGAGAAGTTTTGGTTGGGTTTTCTACCCCAAGAGGGTTTCCCAAGGTATACTTGTGTTGTCTTTGTGATTGTCTCACTTTCAGTGATCCTCATATATGCAAGATGTATTGGTATGTTGATTGTATGCTATAAAAATTTTAAATTTACCTACATGCATCAATTTTTCAACATGGTATCAAAGCTTCCCTGAAAGAAGCCATTTCTACATAGAGTTATTAGATTTGTGAAGGAGACTATAGTATTTCAATTTTTTGAAGGAAGTCAAAAACAAGGACAAGATTATGTCAAGCACTAAGCTTGATGAGAAACTTGAGGGACCTAATAACTTCAGAGAATGGAAGTACAAAATATCCCTTGTTCTGGAAGAAAATAACTTATCAGATTATGTTATGGAAGAGGTTGCAGAACCTGAGGAAGAAGAAGCTAAAGGTAAGTACAAGAAGAATCTGATAAGGGCAAAGAGAATAATTGCAGATTCTATAAGAAACCATCTTATTCCTCATGTATCATCCTTGAAGACTCCCAAAGAGATGTTTGATGCTCTCTCTCGTTTATATGAAGCAAGGAACATAAACAGGAAGATGGTTTTGAGAACTCAACTCAAAAATGTAAAGATGCAGAAGTTTGAATCTATTCATGCCTTCTTTACAAGAATTTCTCAAATTAATGAACAAATTATAGCTATCGATGACTTAGTTGAAGAAGTTGAGTTAGTAATGACTACTCTGAATAGACTTATGAAGTCATGGGACTCTTTCATAAGAGGAATCTGCTCAAGAAGTTAACAAAGTTTAGCAAGCTGTGGGAAGATTGTGTCCAAGAAGAAGCAAGTCTGAGAGCAAGAGAAGAAAAGTTAAGTGATGATGAAGATCAAGCTTTTGCAGCCCATTTCAGGAAAGGAAAGAAAAAGAAGGAAATTCATCCTCCACAGAAGAAGTTTCAGAAATATGAAAAAGGTAAGAGAGACTATTCTAAACTCAAATGTTTTTGTTGTGAAAAGATGGGACATCTTGCCAAAGATTTTCCTCTCATAAAAGAGGTCAAAGAAAGGAGTAAAAACAAAAGACATCATGCTCATATTTCTAAAGATGATGAACTTGTTTTCAAGAGAGAGAAAAGAAAATTTAGATGAAGAGTATGTTTTGGTGGCAACTCTTACTAATTCAATAAATTATGATGATGAAACATGGCTTGTGGATAGTGATTGTTGAAATATTGTAACTGCGAAGAATATTCTACTTATTGAGTTATTATTAAATAGATCAATCCCCTTTTGTGGATTGATCATGTCGGGCTTTGTAAATGACCAAATCGTCTTTTGTGGATTGGTCAAACCCTAATTGTATGAGGTTAATTAAGAAGTCGGCCCCTAGGGCTAATTAAAGTGGTTTTAACCACTTAGTGAAGAAGTCGGCCCTGCTTGGTGAAGAGACACAACCCTAGAGCTCCTCAGCTAGTATAAATAAGAGAGGATACCTCCTCATTCTGACACTCACTCAAGTCACTCATCTAGTGTGCAAGTTTGAAGGAAGCTGCAGTTGCCGGAAAAAGAAGAAGAGAGAGAGGCGCATTGCTCAATATTGGATATTTTCTAGTGTTTGGTTTATTATCTTGGCATTGTATTGGAAATCTATATTAAGGAAGCTTTTGTTGGGTTTTCTTCCCCATGAGGGTTTCCTAGGATAAATGGTGTGTACCTTGTGATTGTGTTTCTTTCAGTGATCTTGCATATGCTATTATTATCTAGTAAATTGAAAAGAACTTAACAGCAGCTCTAAATTTAACATGGTATCAGAGCTAAGCTGAAGAGAGCATCTTTCACTAGATAAGCAAAAACGTCATTGTTGTCATACAAGAAAATTAGGGTTTTTATTGGAAGAGAATTTCAGCCTAAAAACTATCTAGGGAAGTGTGCTCTAGCCTAGCAGACTCATTGGCACCTTGAGCGCACATTTTCAGTGGTCAGAGCCTCTGAAAAGTGAACCCTAGTTTTTGGCTGGTACCAGAAAACCAGGAAACCAGAACCAGTACCAGAAGTACCAGTCCAGAATGCCACAGGTCAAGTTTTAAGGGGTAAAACTTGAAATTTTTGAAATCAGACTACTCCAACCTACTCGTCTCAGCCCAACGCATCTAATCCCTGGATTAGAATTCCAAAATTTGAAAGTTGAAAAATTAGGGTTTCCTCATAAAACCCTAATTTGATGTTGCAGCTGCAATACCAGTTGCAATGAAAGTTTTTGTGAAGTGTTGGCACTGTTATGTTATTGTCCTAGTGCACCTTACCCTAGCAAGACACTGTCAAAGGTATGTACTTACATATGTTTAAAATGCATTATTATTCTGAAGGGTACTTGCAGGAGAAGGAATCTTTTGTCATAGCTCCAGAAGGATCTCAGATCCAGCACATTCAAAGGAATAATGCACCTCAGGTTTGATCATTTTATATGCATCTATTCGTTATGACATTATCTTGACATCTAGGTTGTATGTTGAAGTTATGAACATGATATCAACCTTTGGTCAAATTAAAGACAAGGTATTAGATTGAGATTAGAGTTTATTCTCTAACTTAGACCTCTGTCAAGATAGCATATTGTCTTAGTACAAATGACAGGTTGAAGAAAGCACTTGTCATCTTGAGTGAAGGAGACTTGAAAGAAAAGCAACACTCATTCTTGAGGACAAGACTCCAGGTTCCAAGTTTGATTGATTAAGTTGATAAGATTCAAAGTTGCACATGACAAGTTGATAACTACCTCATTACAAGTAAACACCATAGCTGAGGTAGCAGTCTTTGAAAAGTATTATACTTGGTACCATGTGAGCACATTGAGATAAATGCTTATTACCAGATACAACTAACATCTCCTCTAGGAGAAACTTCTTGTGTTGGTTCCAGGTTACCATGGAGGAATGTTGATCACAACACTGGAAGAGTGTTGATCTCATTTCGTATTGTATTTTTTACTTTTGATCTTTGCAGGTCACAAGTGATAGCTCTAAAAGAGCTACTGTGACGATTATTCGTGCTATTATTTTATTACTATTATCAAAAGAGTATTATTCTTGCTTGTTGTTTTGTTGATCTTGGTTCAGGTCACAAGTGACAACACTGATGAAGCTATAGTGAAGGTTGCAGGAAGAAACAAATTAGATGAGACATGAAGCAGACTATGTACATGACCATATACATTCATATACCAAAGAAGATTGCAAGAAGAAGCTCTCTACAAAGTTTGAGATGAAAGACCTAATTCCCTATTTCCTAGGTCTCGAAGTTTGACAGAGCCCAGAAAAGATCTTCCTTATCCAAGGGAATATGCAGTTGAAATAATGAAGAAGTTTGATATGTTGGAATGTAAAGCCATGAACATACTCATGGAAACAGAGCTCCTAGTTGATACTTCGTCAGAATTGGTTGATGTCACGTTGTACAGACATATCATTGGATCGTTGATGTATCTGACGAACACCAGGCCAGATATATGTTTTGTTGTGAACACCTTGAGTCAGTATCTGGTAGAGCCCAGATGTGTTCACCTTGTAGCTGCAAAACATGTGATGAGATACATTAAGGGTATGTTGGACTTTGGTATTAGTTATAATGGAGACCATGACTTCAGACTGATTGGTTATACTGATTCAGATTGGGCAGGAAGTGTTTCTGACAGAAAGAGAACTTAGGATGTTGTTTCAATCTGGGGTCAGCCATGACTGCATGACAGAGTGGGAAGCAATCCAGTATTGCTTTCAGCAAGGCAGAAGCGGAATACATTGTTGCATGTTCCGTCGGTTGTGAAGCCATATGGCTTCGGGAGTTGTTGACAGATCTATTTGATCTGGAGATGGAAGCAACCGTGATTCTATGTGATAACCAGAGCTGCATAAAGATGACAGAGAACCCTGTGTTCCATGACAAGTCAAAGCACATAAAAATCCAGTATCACTACATTCGTGATATGGTGCAGAGGGGAGCCATAAAGCTCCAATATGTTGGAACAGATAAGCAGGTTGCAGATGTGTTGACCAAGCCTCTGTCTCGTGTAAAGTTTGAGCACTTTCGAGACAAGCTTGGTATAGTCCGAAAGGACCTCCCTTGAAAGGGGGAGTGATGTTGATGATACTATGGTATCCTGACCAACAACAGGTAGCTCAATTAGGATTTTATATCCTAGGGGAATGATCATCCCTAGACAAATCTCCAAGGTCCGGTAAGGACGGTTTGTTAGAGTACTTGTGCATGTATATGCTAGTTGTGGTCAATAGCGGTAGCTCCGTTAGGATTTTTATAATCCTAGGGAATCTTATGATTCCTGGGAAGATCTCAAAGGGTCCGGTAAGGACAGTCTGTCAAAGTACCACGTGGTAGCTCCGTTAGGATTTTATATCCTAGGGAATCTTATGATTCCTGGGCAACTCCTTAGGGACTGTTAGAGTATCACAAAATGTTGTTGATACACCTGCCTCATTATGTTGCCCCGTGATGATGATGATGTTGTTGCTCCAGCCTTCGTGCTATGATGATGTTGTTTGTCCAACCTCGCGCTATGATGATGTTGTTTCTCCAGCCTCGTGTTGTGATGATGTTGTCATCTCAACCTCATGTTGATGATGTTGTTATCTCAGCCTTGTGCCGATGATGTTGATGATGTTGTTGTATCAGCTTCATGTTGTTGATGTTGGTGTACCATCCTCGTGTTGGTGATATTATTATTCTAGCTTCATGCTATTGATGTTGATGCTTCAGCTTCATGCTGAAGATGATGATGATGCTACTTTAGCTTCACGCTGAAGATGATGATGATGTTGCTACTTCAGCTTCATGCTGAAGATGTTGATGATGTTGTATCAGCCTGTTGATGTTGATGTTGATGTTGATGTTGTTTTTATACTAACTAATGTTGATGTTTCAAATTCTAGCTCCATGTTGCGAACGATGATGATGATGCTATTCCAGCACCATGCTGTGAATGATGATGTTATTGATGATGAGGAAAACTTCCGATAATTTATAGATATGCCAGTCAGTGTTCCAGATGTTGTTGATGTTGTTGCCCTCTCTCTCTCTCCTGATGATGTTGTATTGTAGAATACCCTTCTTGTTAAGGGGGAGTGTTGAAATATTGTAACCGCGAAGAATATTCTACTTATTGAGTTATTATTAAATAGATCAATCCCCTTTTGTGGATTGATCATGCCGG
>CBVK0100184121.1:9133-21111 GCA_900067695.1 Picea abies
TTTTGTGTGAGTTTGGAAATTTCAGCAAGTACACCTTCTTGGGAAAAGTGCGCACCTCTCTTGGGTGCTAATCTTATAGGGTTTGAGCACCCTCTTGTGAGCTTGGTTTTATTGGTGGTGAAGGTCTTTCTCTTGAAGAATATAGCAAAGGATTTTGGCTGGGTTTTCTTCCCTTATTGAGAAGGGTTTCCGAGGATACTTCTTGTGTTCTTGTGCATGGTGCTTCTTCTTGTGATCTTGGTTGCTACAACATCAATGGTTATCAAATGATAAAATGGAATGAACTTCATTCTTAACCATTCTTATTTAAAAATCATCATGGTATCACAGCATAGGTCTTGAATAACCCATGCACAAGCTTTCAAAAGGCTAAATCGTCCTCCTTCTGTAGTTCTGTACGGCCTCTAGGGTTTCTACAGAAATACATACGACCTCCACTTGATCATCCCTTTCACCTCTTTATAAGTGGATGTTGGAGCTAAAACTTGGACCAAGTTGTATGGCCCTCCTCAGCACATCTCCAGAGACCTTCAAAACTAAATTCCGAGGATTTTGAGTTTTTGGCCCTAGGGTTTCTAGGGTGCCAAAATTTCCTGCGGAATCTTGATCTCAGATTTCTGGAACTTCTTGAAGAAACATTTTTCTAAATTCAGAAAGCATTTATGTGACACTATCAAGTTGATTGTTGGTAGTCATAATTCCAAACCCAAGGTTAATTATTCAACCTAATCATTAGTTTTTCAAAATCCAGTTGGCAAGAGTTTGAAGAAACCAAACAAATGAAGAACAGAGCCTTAGTAGAAGATACGCTTGATGGAGCAAGCAACTTCAACTCCTGGAAATCAAGGCTTCAAGTCACCCTTGAAGAAGATGACCTTTTGGATGTGGTAACTAAAACCTTACCAGACACAACTACAGATGTAGAGAAGAAGATAAGAAAGGAAGAAGATGTCAAAGCAATAAAATTAATCATCTACTCAGAAAGAGATCATCTCTTACCTCATATTTCCAACTTGAAGACAACTTATGATATGTATGAAGCATTAAAGGAAGTGTTTGAAAGTGACATCACCCTCAAAGCTCTTACCTTGAACAGCCAACTTCAAAGTACCAAGATGACGAAAGGTGACACAGTTGCCATCTTCTTTATGAAGATATCAGAGATTAAAGAACAACTAGAAATTATTGGAGAAATCATGTCTGATAGAGAACTTGTCTTAACCACTCTCAACAACCTTCCAAAACAGTGGGATCATTTTCTTCAGAGTATCAGTGGAAGAGAAGCTCTATCAACCTTTGATCGTCTATGGACAGATTGTACTCAAGAAGAACTTAGACTTAGAAATAGAGGAGTGGGAGACTCCTCAGAAGAAAATCATGCTCTTGCACTTCATACAAAGAAAGGAGGAAAATTCAAAAGAAATTTCAAACAAACATTCAAAGATGAAAAGTCTTCATCAAATCCAAGTTATCAAAGAAGAGATGTTTCAGAAATTCAGTGCTTCAGATGTGACAAATATGGACACTATGCAATAAATTGTCCAACCAGGAAGAAGGGAAGACAATATGATTGTACCACTGACATTAATCCAGATCCACCTCAAAAGAATGAAGATAAGAGAGAGGAGACGTACTTCCTCTAAAATCATGACTACAAACCAGGTAAATCAATTGATCTCTAATTTTATAGTTGAATGCATTTTTAAATAAATGAAGGATAGTATCCCTAGTATGGGAGCCCTCAAAGACTTAGACCATTATCCTTGGTATGGGATTCCAAACCATATTTGATTGATTATTATGCGTGACAAGCATAGATGTTGTTCTTAAAGAAGAGATACCCTTTCAACAAACCCGGAGAATCTCAGATGGAGATTGACAGTGAGAAAATACCTTCTCCCCCTTCATCATTTCAGAGGGTGACAGACATTATTCCAGTCGATCCAATTGATATGTTCAGAGATATTGCAGTAGGGCATAAAAGGCCTACCTAGACTCACTCTGCAAGAGGCAGAGAAACATACAATCCTCTCAAGGCACATCCCGAGAAAGAAATACATATTTTTGAGCTATCCTTCAGTCATGAGCCACTTCATTGATGTTGAGCCTCCTTGTCTTAGAGAAGCAACAGGAGAACATGTATGGAAAGATGCCATAACAGAAGAATACTAGTATATCTTAAAGAATGATGTATAAGATATTTATTCACGGACCAGAAGGGAAGTCTGTGGTAACTTCCAAGTGGATCTATAAGATCAAGCATGTAGCTGATGGAAGTGTCAAGAAATACAAAACGAGATCTATAGCCAGAAGTTTCTCACAAATAGAGGGAGTTGTCTATGATGAGACACCTGATCCAGTAAACCCGATACACTTCCATCCGTACTACCATCCATGAGTTGGAAACTATATCCGATAGATAGATTCTTTATGAGTTGGGATTTCAGCAAGAGTGTTGTTGATCCAAACCTATATTATTACAATGTTGCTGACGAGAGCCTGATTTTGATGACTTATTTAGAAATCCTTGTTGTTGGATACAAGTAATCCTTGACTTCTAAATTCAAGATGAAGAATCTGAGTATGATGCACTACTTCTTGGGAAGAGAGGACCGATAAGATTTTCCTAAGTCAAGGAAAATATACAGTGAAAATATTAAAGAAGTTTAGTATGACAGAATGCAAAATCCACCGTGATGGATTTAAAGAAAAATATTGATGATGATTCAGACGAGACTGATCCACAATTGATTGAATCACTGATGTATCTGGTTAACACCAGACTTGATTCATGCCATGCAGTGAATGTGCTTAGTCATTTCATGAGTCAACCGAGACAGAATCACTAGACAAACAACAAAACATGTATTGAGATATATATGAGGCACAGTTGGATATGGCATGAAATATGCCTCCAGTGTGAACTTGATTTTGCAGGATATGTCTATTCAGATTGAGTAGAAAGTACAGTGGACTGGAAGAGCACATCCGGTTGATGTTCTACCATGAAGTTTGTCATGGTTTCCGGATACAACAGGAAACAAAACTCGGTGGCCTTGAGTACCACAAAGGCAGAGTATATAGCATCGAGTGTGTGAAGCAGTGTGGTTTCAAAAGATTCTGACAGATTTACTTGACCATGAGATGGATCCTATGATGATAGCCAAGAGTCGTGTTTAAATCTCCTTGAGAACCTAGTGTTTCATGATGGATTGAAACACGATGAGATGAAATATCCTTATATCAGAGATATGATGCAGAGGAAAATCGTACACATGCAATACCTTCCTACACATGAGCAGATTGCAGACATATTCACCAAACTAACTTGGTGACAAATTCCTCCCTGGTTGAGAGAGAGTGTTGATGACCCTAGCCAAGACAAAATTTAAAGTACATCCATGTGCTACTTGGCATGATGAAGAATGCCTCCCTAGCTGATAGGGAGTGTTGATGATTGCAACTATGTGAGACATTCTCCAGCTTACAAACCTGAGAGATGTTGATCATTGCAGCTATGTGAGATATTCTCCAGCTTACAAACCTGAGAGAAAACCCCTGAGAGGGGTGTGTGGTTCCTATCTGAGACAAAGAAGGAATGTAGAGATGGCCTCCTCCTTACAGGGAGTTTAGAAGAACTCCAGATGATTATTCTGTGTAACGCAGTAAGAAAAGAGATCTGCAGAGTTGGACATGCATGTGGTTGAGCACAAGGTGAACGTGTGAAATCCCAAAGTGTTGGGTGCATCATCATGAGAACAGAAATGAAGATGATGTATTAGCCTCCTCTAAGCAGAAGAGTTGACGAGAAACTCCATATGACTCTCCTGTGTAATGAAGTGGGAAAGAAGATATGTTAAGTGGACGTGCTTGTGGACGACCACAGGTGAAAGTGATCCTAGTGGCTGAGCACTAGTGAAGAAGTGGTTCTTATGTGTAATGCAGTGAGCCAGAGATATGGACATCCCTATGGATGTTCCCCTAGTGGATGAGCACTAGTGGGTGTATAAGATCCCTTGCTATATTTTTCAAGAGTCGGACCTGCCTGTAACCCTAATTGTAATGTAAAGGGTACAGGTCGGCCCCACCTTAATGTGACTGGAAATTAATGTAAAAGATAATTAATTTGGTTAAAATTAATTATATTATAAGCTAGTGAGGTCAGCCTTGTTGTGCCAATAGACACTTATGTTCACAGGCTAAGTCTAGTATAAGTAAAGGTAAATTCCCCATTGAGGAAACACATCTTTTGTGTGAGTTTGGAAATTTCAGCAAGTACACCTTCTTGGGAAAAGTGTGCACCTCTCTTGGGCGCTAGTCTTCTAGGGTTTGAGCACCCTCTTGTGTGCTAGGTTTTATTGGTGGTGAAGGTCTTTCTCTTGAAGAATATAGCAAAGGATTTTGGTTGGTTTTTCTTCCCTTGTTGAGAAGGGTTTCCCAGGATACTTCTTGTGTTCGTGTGCATGGTGCTTCTCCTTGTGATATTGGTTGTTGAAACATTAATGGTTATCAAATGCTAAAATGGAATGAACTTCATGCTTAACCATTCTTATTGAAAAATCAACAAAAGGAAAGTAAAAGACACCGTAAATGCATTCCCTCCACAAGCAGGACATTTATTAATTATGTGTTTTCTTTTTTAAAGGTCCTTCAAAAAAGAATTATGGAAAAGCATTTCATTGCTCTCGAGACCTTAGGGTGAGAATCTAGAGGATAATTTATGGATTTTATATTTTTCCAACTACAACATTTCTAGGCCTCTAGCCCCTTCTTCCCATGAAATGAGGTACAAGCCCTTCTTAGGGTCAATAAGCCTAAAAATCGAAAAGTTGAGGAAATGAAAGGGAAGAGGTGTGAAAATTGATAAGCATGTGCGGAAAAGGTACGATGAACCTTCTAGGAGACCCCCTAGTAGCAACCTTTTCTCCTAACGGTGACCCACTTAATAGGAAACCATGTCAACCACCAAGGTGAAATGAGGTAAAAAGTATAATTTCCAAGCAAATATTTTTATAATCAATACAGGACTCTTTGCAACATGCTTGAATGCTTCAATTATTAAAATGACACTTACCATGAGATTGGACTTGTTACCTCATGAAGCAAGACATGTTGTCCTCTTTGGGGCAAGATGGTGCGGTGGACGTAGGTGTTGTCGATCAATGGTGATGTGTGGTGAGAGGAGGGGCTATATCTGCTCATCTGGCTCTTGACACTCCATTTCTTCAACCTGTGGGCCTCGAGACATCATCTCTTTAGTTATCCCTAGCCTAGGGGGTCACGAGACCTATCTCAAACTATTTCTTAAATCATGCCAATTGTGAGGGTTTATCTCTCTAGTAAACCTTTTTGTGTGGACTCAACAATATAGTATTTGTGGCATATCACAAAAGACTCTTTTCAAGTCACTGGTCATAGTGAGATAAGTTGCAAGTAATAATTCGATGAGATCTTCAGTTGTCCCATGTTCCATACTCACAAACATGGCGTCCATGGAGGATAAAACCCAAGATCTGCATAGTAGGTGCCAACACCTTGAGTCCAGGGTTTTTGAGATTGATTCTTCAATTGGAAACCTCATAGTCAATTTCAAATCTATGTTTGGGTATCTATGTACAACCTTAGGTATCAAGGTGCTAGATTCACACATGGATCCAACCAATGGGGAATCATGAGTGAGTGAATAGTATCACACTCACATGCTCTTTTCAGATAACCATCATACACCCTTTCTAAATATGTGTTACATAAATGGAACAATATTTCTCTCTTCATGGAATTACTAATTACCTAATGAATCTAGATACTTAATGTTGGAAACAGTGGAAATGATTGTTGGCCCTTGACCAAGTTTTGAGGAAACATTGGTCATGTTTGACCATTTTTGGGACTTCGACAGGCTGGTTGAAGATGGAATGCCCAGGCGAAGCGAAGATCGCGGGATATCGCTTGTTTTGCGGAAATTTTGGGCTTTTAGGTTTTATGTAACGGGTATGGGATGTCAGCCCATGGGTTACCCATGTTTAGGACTTTTTGTAATGTATAAATAAGTAGATAGGACTTAGAGCAAAGTTTGTCTAAGGGGTCTAAGTTGGCTTCGCGCAAGAATATGTAAGAGTGCTAGCTAAGTGTTGTATTGAGTTGTTTTGGCTTAGTACAAGTAATTGAGAGCTTTGTGCACAGACTATGTAAGTCTTTGTGCTATTGGGGAGTTGGCTCTGTACATTAACCTGATTTCGAGGAAGGTGGATCTAGTGCAGATCACCTGTCCAATGCGAGGCTGAGCTCTATGTCTTTGTGCACAGGAGCTGACAAATGTAAGGTGACCGAAGACTAATAAAGAAGAGAAGAATAAGTTGGTGGACGTAAGCCCACACTGGGGTGAACCACGTATATCTTGTGTTCTGATGTGCTTTGTGCAATATTGCTCATGTTGTTTATGTGTTTATCTGTTTAGTGCACTGATCTTGATGTATGATAGATAGATATGTGGATGCTTAGTGCTTTATGATATTTGATTGTTAGATCTGAGTAAATTTAATGTGCTAAGAGGCTTGAAAGTACTTGATCTTGGTTGCTACTATGTTGATCTATAATTAGGGTTTAATCTACGATGTGAATGAGACTTGTGAACTAATGCATATTGATTGGCTAAGTGCTTTGTTAAGTGTTGTAATCACAGATCTATGTCCCAGCCCGGTTGTAGACATCTGAGTCTTGCAACCCCCCTGCCTCTACCTCGGGTGAGACTTCATCTGCTTCGCAGGTGTTGTCGAAAGGGCTAGTAGTTAGGGTTTTGTTGGTGCGTTGCTGAAGTGTTGAACCCTGGGTCTGCCCCTATGCCAACATTGATATAAAATGCTTATTGTGGCTACATTTATTGGAGACATTTTGTGAATGTCATCCATGCTCACTTTGAATGAGACACTCACTATTTGGGGTGATGTACCAAATTACGCAAAACATGCATAATTATATACTTTATAGGGCCTTCGAGTAGTTGGTAATCCATACAGAGGGCTTGTCTAATTCCTTTTTTAAAGAATGTTTCATTAGTGGCCTCAAGGAGAGAATTTGAGCACATGCCATGATGCAATACCCAACTAATTGGTTGGAATCTTGTGAGTGAGCTAAAGAACCTAAGATAGCAATCAATTCCCAAACCAAAATACCCTCTTTCACCTCTTGTACTCACCCTCCTTTGGAAACTACCACCAACCCCTACAACTCTCTACCCTTGAGAATCCAAAAGTTGTGCGAGGAAGAGATGGTTGAACACCAATGCCTCCAACTTTGTTATAATTGTGATGATAAATATTTCATAGGGCACAAATGTAAAGAAGGTAAATTATTTTAAATGGATGTATGACCCCAATACCACTCATAGGACATCCTAGTCAACAACACTCTTGTACAAGAATGTGAATACACATTCCCTCCTACTCAAGACATAAAAACCTTACCAATTACTTATGAAGAACCTCAAATTTTCCTCCATGATTTATCTAGTTTTTTTGCATTACAAACTATGAATTTGATTAGATATATCAAAAACTGCAAGGTGATTTTGTCGATTAATAGTGAAAGAACCCACAATTTCATTCATAGGAAAGTGGTTAAAAACATCCATTGTTATATCCATGGCATACCTAATTTTCAAGTTATGATAGCCAATGGTATGATGAAATGTGGAGGTTGATGTGAAAATGTACAACTTCAAATGGGCGAGTATCATCTCAAAAATCACATGTTTTGTATTAAAATGGATAGTTGTGATGTAGTCCTTGGTGCAGAATGGTTATGCACTTTGGGACCAATCACCATGGATTTCAAGGATTTATATATGAGTTTCACTAAGGAAGGGCATAAATATACACTCAAGGGGATTCAATTTGATTCCTCTAAAATTATTATCTCTCATTGTATGGATAAGTTATCAAATAAAGGAAACTCAAACATTATATCCTAGTTCCATGTCATGGAAATAGTGGATGGCCCCCTATTGGAGATTCACCCTAATTCACAGTTGGTCCTAACTAAACATCAACATGTATTTGACAAACCCTCTGACTTACCACTTTCACACGGTGAACATGACCATGGCATTCCCCTGGTTCTAGGTAGTAAACCACCCAATGTGCATCCTTATTGACATCCATTTGCATAGAAGAATGGAATAGAAAATATCACATAGGAACTATTAGAGGCATGAGTCACATGTCCCAACACCAACCCTTATTCCTCACCTATGTTCATGGTACTAAAGAAATAAGGAAATTGGCATATGTGTCTTGATTTTTGGTTTCTCAATAAGTTGACCATCAAGGACAATTTCCCAATCTCATTATCGATGATCTCTAGGATGAGAATCATGGAGCCAAGTTCTTCACTAAATTGGACCTTCATTAAGGATAGCATTGAGTACATATGAAGTAGGTTGACATCCCCAAGGTATCATTTTTCACACATGAAGGTCATTATGAGTTTTTAGTGATGCCCTTTGGACTTTGCAATGCCCCATCCACCTTTTAGAGCCTCGTGAACAAGATATTTCAACCCTTCCTATGCAATTTTGTGTTGTTCTTATTTGATAATATAATAATCTACAACAAAACATGGAAGGCCCATATCAAGCATGCTTATAAATCCTTGCAACTCTTGTAAGACCATGTGTTGTTCTTAAAATGTTCCAAATGTGCTTTTGGGGCTCAGAAGTTGAAAACTTGGGTCACATTGTTAGTTAATATGGGGTACAAGTAGATCCCAAGAAAGTTATGGCTAAGCAAGATTCGCCCTACCCCAAGACCTTGAAGAGCTTGTACGGGATCTTAAGACTTACAGACTACTATAGGAAATTTGTGAAAATTTACGGTAAAATTGCTACTCCATTAACATTTCTACTAAAAAAAATGCATTTGTATGGACCAAGGTTGTTGAGGAGGATTTTTGGGCCTTAAAGGATGTCATGTTCTCTACTCTTTCCCTAGCAATGGTATATTTCTCTAAGACCTTTGTCTCAGAATGTGATGTCTACTGTAGAGGTCTAGATACAGTTTTGATGCAAGAAAGACATCCCTTAGAATTATGTAGTCAGGAAAATCCACCTATGATAAACATATGATGGTCATACTTCATGCAATGGAGACTTGGTGCCTATATCCCATAAGGACAAGTTTCTATATCAAGACTATCCATCATGATATGATTAGAAAAAATATTAATGTCACTAGAGAATCATAAGTAGGTCACTAAAATGCTTGGGTATGCTTATGAGATAATATATAAGAAAGGTAAAGAAAATGTGGCATATGATGCTTTATCAAGGAAATATGAGGAGGAAGGATCCCTCTTTGCCTTATCCTTACCTATTCTCAAATGGTTAGAGGAAGCTTATCGAGAATGGCTAGCAAAAAACATTGTGGTTCAACTCATCCAAAGACTTCAAGAACATCCCAACCCTCCTAAAGGCTATACATGGCAACAAGATAACTTGAAGTATAAAGGGCACATTGTTCTAATAAAAAATTGACCTTAAAATAATGGTCCTTAGAGGTGTTGCATTCATTACCTACAACAAGTCACTTTGGATTTCATAAAACTTATGAATGAGTTAAGTGATCCATCGTTTGGGAAGGAATGAAAACAAGAATCCATGATTTTGTAGCGGCTTGTGACACGTGCCAAAGAAATAAGGGTGAGACAATGAAGACACTAGGAGCATCACAACCACTACCAATCCCAACAAATGTTTGGACTAACATCTCTATGGATTTCATAGTAGGTATTCCAAAATTTGGTAATAAATCAATCATAATGGTGGTATTTGATCACTTTTCCAAATATTCTCATTTTTGTGATTTATCACAACCATTTACACCTTCCTCAGTTTCCCAAGTCTTAATGGATCATATTTTTAAGTTACATGGCATGACTACTTCCATTGTATCGAATCAGGATCCCACGTTCACCAACAAATTTTTGCAATAATTGTCTAGACTTCCAGGTACTCAGTTGGAAATTAAAATTATGTATCATTGCCAAACCAATGGTCAAACCAAAGTGGCCAACAAGTGCTTAGAAACCTATTTTTGATGCACCAATGGCCATAGTGGTTACCCCTTGCAAAATGGTGTTATAATTCCACTTATCATGACGCTACTAAAATGACTCCATATGAATATTTTTATGGCCAAAAACCTCTATCAGTGGATTCCTATTTACCAAGAACTTCCAAGGTCCATGCATTCGATAGCACACTTCACACCAAAGAAGGAAATATTTGAACACTTAGGGACAATTTGGTTATGGCTCAAAATAGAATGAACCAACAAGTTGACCAACACTACTCCAAGTGTTCTTTTGAAGAAGGGGATCATGCTTTCCTTTTCCTTCAACCCTATAAACAAACCTCATTCAAAAATAAAATCCACTAGAACCTAGCACCAAAGTTCTATGGACCTTATGAAATCATCCAACACATTGTACTTCCTGACAAATTGGCTTTGCCAACCCACTCAAAGATTCATCCAATCTTTTATGTTTCATGTCTAAAGAAGATAGTGGGATCGAATTGAAAGGTCCAAACTAACCTGCCAAAATTTGTTGGAGAATGGTCCATTTGGCTCCAATCCGAAGCTATATTGGCCACTAGAGAGCATCAATTACTTCAATGCACAGTTCAAGAAGTATTGATCCAATGGAAAGATATGCAACCAGAAGATGCCACTTAGGAACCAATAATGATTATGCAACAATTTTCCCACCTTCAAGCTTGAGGACAATGCTACTTTTTAATGGGGAGGGCATGTTAGGATCCTACCATAACCTTTGTGCTTTAGGTTACTTAGGAGTTAGTCAATTAATGTATGCAACCATCTTATTTGAACAAGGCCCATTAGTTAGTAATGGATAGTTATTTAATATAAAGGGGTCCACTTTATTGAATAAGGCCCACTAGGTAGTTGTTACTCCTTAATGACCATACCACAAGTAGTTAGGGTTTTACTATTGAGAACCTATTTGAAGATCTAGGAGGCTATCAAATGTATTTTTTAGTATTGTTGTATTTGGAGCTTTGCTAAGTGAAAGGTCACCCCACCTCAAGAGGCAAATGAAAATTGCTTTATTTCTTCTAATTAGCATAATAGAAGGGTATATTTCACATATTTCATCTTATTTTTCTCTTGTGTCTAGTTTTATACATTTATAATATTTGTATACTTAGTTTGTATTTCAAGTCTAAGGGTTAAGGAACACTGCAACAAGATCAATATACTTTGGAAGTAATGTGACCATTGTTGAATATAAATGAGGTACAAATTGAAAAAAAATGGTATGTCTACCATTAGGACTTCAATCAGGTATGGTTATTTATTAAAGAAAGCCTTTATTATTGATGGACATGTCACTGGTCTCAAGTCATGTGACCATCATAACCTATTGAAGATATGTTTTTCTCCAAGGAAAAAACATGTTTTATATTTCATATATTTCATATAGAAAATGAAAGTAAATTTTGTAAGCACTTATGCATTCAATATTCAATATTGACCCATCATAAGGCATCATAAAGTTCTGAAACAAGAGTTTCAATGATATTGAAACCAAAAAGGCATCTAAGATTTGAAGGCATCGAGTCCCACATATGCATATAAAGGAGTAAAAATTTCCAACCAACTTACAAAAAGTAATCCATGTCTCATGGATCCATACAAACATGTTTTGATAAACCATCCATATTGTCATTAAGTGTAGTTAATGCATCAAGAAACAAAGAAACACATCACCCTTGGACTTCCAAAAAGATGGTAAACAACCAAGAATGCCATCTAATCCATGAATGACAAATGGTAAAGAAAACTAAAAAGTATTCGAGCATATGCATTTTCATAGTTTGCATCATCATCATATCATTGACCTATATATTTAGGAAATTATGCATGAATCTAAGCATGAAAAAATTGCAGTGAGATCGGAAG
>CBVK0100184122.1:4045-21107 GCA_900067695.1 Picea abies
TTTTTTTTTTTTTTTTTTCTGTTTTTTATTTTGGTTCTTTTCATTTTGCTTGATTTTGATTTTTTTTCTAAATAATTATGTCTAAATCATCATTCATTTGTTGAAGGGAATCAAAGATCTTATTCATTATCAATAGTTGATAATAGTTCAAGCACCTGAGCAGTAAGTGATAAACTCAGATAAACAGAAGTAATTTTATGTTCAATCAGTATTTCGAGTTTCTCATTAAATTTACAGGAAGAAATGATTATACTTAACAAAATTCTAACATCATCCCTGTTTTAATGAAGAAAACTCAATGTGCTTCCCCATACTAGAGATGATTTCTTAACATAAATCTAATTGTCCAAATCATGATGAAAGTCATCAGAACATAAATATGATTCTTAAATGATCAATATTTCCATTACTAGATTGCACGATCTTTAGTATCACCCCGCTCTCTTGAATATCATGAACTTCTAAAAATTTATAAACAATTTTTAGAGAGTTGGAAGCACTATAATGTGTGGGAATTGTGTGTAAACCTGTCAAGGCACTAAACAAGTCTATTGGCAGCGGGTAAATGCATACATGATACCAATGCAAATTTGTCGAGGTCTTGAATAGGCCTAGTGGTAGCAAAGCAATGCCAGGTTTAAGAAGATCCTCAGGTATGTCTTTTAATATGGTCAAGTATGAAGATATTTTTATCATGAATGTATGACTCTTAGACATGATAGAGGTATTGGAGTGGGTTAAATGACACCCTTGCCGAGGATATGGACACTTGCTGGTAGCAGTGGCCCTGTCAATGGTATTGAAGTCATCTTCATAAAAATCACTACAACTATGATTTAAACAAGATACCAAATTACATTTTCAGACAGAAATACATCCAATGCTAAAACTACGTTATTTTTTGAGTTATGATTGGAATGCTTGATGTGTCATCAATTGTTTCTAAAAATTTATTTCATCTGTGCCCCTAACATAAATTTTCTGGTGATGAAAAAATAACTACTTAGCCCAGTGTGTCGCCATTGTTGGAAGCTGCCAATTCTATAAATTTTATCATGATTAAAAGCTACCACAAACAGATAAAATCCTTTTGTAGTTGCCTCCTCCTTAGTTTTAAAAATAATTATGTCTTTTTGCTTCAAGGCGATTTATTGGGCTAACTTATTTTATAAGTTTTTGTTTACATTTCATTTGTTTTGTTTAAATTTCATGACTGCAAGCATGAAATTCAAACAAAAACTTGGATTGGTAGTCATTCTATAGTCTGTGTTTTTTTTTTTCTTATTCTTTTCTTTTACCAAAGAGATTGCATTTTAAGGGAACCTATATGTTGCTAAATTGAAGTTCTATATGCTCATTGATTAATTGATTGCCACATTGTTTTTGTATTATGGGATTATCTATAGTTGATTGTATGGTTTGATCATTTATCCATAATCGTGTTGCAACCTTGGGTTAACAATTGATACATTCTCTTTGCTATATTAGTCATATCACTTTGGTGTCACTTGGTACAGGTCTGATGTACCCATAACTTCACCTCACCCTATTGTCATGTACATTTAATGACCCTCATTCATTGTTCAAATTGGCATTTGATCATGGTTGGGTTTTTGATCTTCATTATGTGTAATGGTCCATAGGTGATGCAGGAGCATCGACAACAAGCACAAGAGGAGGATAGTTGGATACACACCAACATACATTTTGAATACGTTTTTAAATTTAAAAGATGAAACATTAATGTAATAGATGGGAGGACGTAATTGTTCTTAAATGTTTTGGGAAATGTAATACAGATCTTGAGCGTTTCTCTCATCTGCCAGTTGGAGAAATTTAATGTAATAAATGTAAAGTAATTGTAGATTTTATTTCGATAAGATAGCTTAGAGTTGTAGGAGGGAAAAATCAAAGAAAGCTCCCTCGTAGATGTATTGGATTATTATTCTCATTGTAAGAGTAGAAGTTGAAGAGCAAGAGAGCATAGGAGAGCGGAGAAGAGCATAGACTGTAGAAGTTGTATAAGTAGATAATTGTTTCTATAGAACCCATGTACAAAAGCACTTGAGTTAATATAAGAATTATTTGATTTAGTTTCATGGTGTTGTTATGGATACTGTTTGCATATATTGAATGGTATGTTTACAGTTTTCTTATATTCTCTTATATGCATTTGTTTCAATGATTTATGTGTATGATTTCATGTTGAATGTATGAAGTCCGAGAGAGGGAGAGTATAAGTTTCAATTTCTTCTCATCCTGAGAATTCCCGCAAGGAGTGTCGTGAAAGTATGTAAGGAGTGCATTGGTGAGATTATGAGTTTTACCTCAGAAAATCTCAGGAGAGATAGAGTTGTTCTTATATCCATAGAAGTGTAGGTATAGAATAGAGCCATGCAAGGTGTGTGCAGGCCCATTTGAAGTCTTAGATTTTTCCAACCCAAGGGAGTAGTTAAATAACTTATGTTGCAAGGAGTGTGTGGAGAAGAAGCATTTGGATAATCAGTGGTTATTGTGAAGGCCGCAAGGAGTGCGTGCAAGAATCCCTTAGAATCCTTGATATTGCAGCAATAATCAAACTCAGGAGGGATAGAGACTTAGAAAGTCTCGAGGACAGATGAGGGTCGAGGTCACCTCACAAAAATCAAGCTCAAGAGGAAGGATGCCAAGTTATTTGGCCAGGAATCTTTGAGAACCTGAACAAATAGTTGAATTTCTCAGAGGGAGAAACACCAATTTTCTGTGGACTGTTAGATCCAGTAGATCAACAGAGAGGTTAAGGCCCAATGTCTTTCAACAATTGCAAGCCTGGGAGGGGTAGAAGTCGTTAGATCTGGATCAAAGAGAGTAATTGACTTTTTATTGGAGTTTCGACATTTCGGGAGTCACGAGTGTGGAGGAAGTTGTTTCAGGAATCCCCGACATGCAAAATCTTGACGTGATCTGGGCTGTCAAATCATGGAAGAATCAAGACCGTTGATCTGTGGTAAAGAAGTCACGAGTTAGGAATTCAGGAAAGAAAGGGGAAGAGTCTCATTGCGAACTCACGAGTCATGAAATCATGACACACTCAGAGGAGAGGCCCCAGGATTTGGTTGGAGGTCATATGGTGAAAGCATAAGGGAAGAGTTAAGGATCGTTAGCCCATTTCGAGGTTTTGGGAATTAGAGGAGTCAGGGTGATTCGTAGTATGAATCCCTAAATCATGAAACATGAAGTTGCGAACTGGAGGATCCATTTGGGTTAATTCAGTGATCACACCGGTGGTCATGTAGAGTAGAGGTTCACACCTAGTGCTTGTTCACACGGGCATAAATCCTAGAAGGACCTATTGTTTTATATGCATTCAAGGTTCCAGAGGGAACTAAGGAGCCATTTCAGCTCAGGGGAATAGGAAGATCCAAAGACCAGGAGGTCAAGCAGACCCTGCTGAGGTGGGGGTGTTGCATCAATAGGCATGCATGTCCTTTGTTTTTTGTCTCTCCAAACTTAAAACATGACACTCTCCAAACTTTGTAGGTATCAAAACGTTGTGATTTTCACAAACCTCTCCTTGCTACTTGTTTATCGGAAGTCGAAGCCTCCCTCCTATGATATCTAATGCGTCTCTTTGACAGTGACCATAGCCCCTATGGTTCGAATCAAACATAATGGTTGGCAGACCATTCTTTCCCATGATGATGCCATAAATGATTTGCAGGCTCACGCTTGGGATATCTTCATCCAGAAATTTGAAGTTTATAACCTAGTGGTTGCACAAGCCTTTTCTCAAACGTTTGATGGGTTTAGAGCCAAAGTTTTGGATGTGAAATTGGAGGAGACAGAGGACTCTATCGCCTTGGCAACAAGACTCCCACAAGAAGGTGAAAAGTGGTTCAAAAATGCTAAATTGGAAGATGTTCCATGGAGCTTGTTCATGGTATCTCACAAATCTATTTGTTTCCCTAAAGGTATTCCTATTACCATCTTGAAACCTTGATTTCATGGACTTATTTTTATTCTGAAACAATTTATAACATGCAAGGGGAGGTATGGGTTAGTATTTTTATACCACATCCGACTGTTGATGTTGTTCCTAGTGTTTAAACTAAACATGCCCTTTTATTTTTTCATGAGCCTGTATAATATGTCAAAATTCTATAAGAGATAGAGCTTGAATCCTTTGTCAAGCCTCTTTCATCAAAGGCTTATAATAATTTTTTTGGTATCACACCTGTCTCAAATTGGGGACACTTGGGAAAGCTTCCCGAGTCGAAACGATTTTTCCCAACCCGACAACACAGTGAACACACCTTTAAATATGGACCCAAATTCTGATAATCCCGTAATCAAGAGTCAAGATTTTGATTCACATAATGACTATGAAATTAATGAACCAGTTTTCATTTCTTTGCAAACCCCCATGGGTAAAAAACCATGATGTATTTTACACCTAGAAAAACATTAGAAGAGGTAGTGGATGTTTTAAAATAGAAGGTTTCTTCTGATCCTGTTAATGAACCGAATGAGCATTTTAGTGACAAGCCTGTTGTTAAGAAAATTCGTAAGAGCAAGAAACAAGATAACTCAGATTTGAGTTTCCTGAACAAGAGAGTTAGCTAATTGATATCCAGGAGTCTGTGAAAATGAAAGAAGGATCATTTGAGCTCGATCTCAATGATCGAGTTCAATGATCACTTCTCAGATGATGAGATCAATGATTTCCTTGCACTAGAAGATCTAGATAATCAGTGTCTTGGGAACAAAACTCTTGGTCAAGCTATGCAATATGACTTTTTTTCTACATTACCTTTATTTTTGAAAGGCCAAGAGGGATTTGCTGGAATTAGCCATGACTTGAAACAAGCCATAGGAAGAGTCAAAGAATCCATTGTTGAGTACGCTCAACCTCAGCTTTCTATAGCACCAATACATTGTGACAATTTCTTAGATTGGGTAGAATGATATTAAAGGGACACACCATATTTACAGGCACAATTAAAACATTTGGCTGCTTGCAATTCTCTGCTTGAATGATAAAATCAAGAGTTGAAGGCATGCGCAGATCGAGAAAGTAAAAGGCCCAAGAGATATGGTAATATAATCATCAAACATGCAACCAAATTCAATTCCATCATTAATTCACAACTAGCTGACCCTTCACTATCTAATTTCTAAAATGGTAAAAGTTGTTTTTTATTTTATTTCATTTTATTCTGTTATGAAAATCGAATAGGAAGATTTAATTTTGATTTTTTTTTTAATGTAAGACTAGCTACAGAATCTCACGATTATGTAGCCAGTCTATTTCTGAATGTTAGTTGGCACTATTTTTTGAATATCAATTTTGCCTTGTTATCTACAAGAAAATGATGATTATGGTGTTATTTACATGGAGAAACCATCTTGGATCATGCGTTGTATAGTTTAGTAGTTTCTTTCTTTTATTTTGATAATACTTTGTTATTATGTAATAAGTTTTTATGAACCAACTCCTACACGAATGGTTTCATGTTGTACTATTTTTGTAAAACAACATACTTTTGGGGGATTGGGCTCTATCTTCCATGATAAGAGTTTGTGAATCCAAAACTAGTTTAAATAGTGATCACTGTTAGTGGTGAAAACAACTTTTGTTGGGATACATTATGGACATGAGATTTGGAGGACTGATATGGAGAAGCTACTCACCATTGGATTTAGACCTGAGTGATGCTTACCCCATCATGTTCTCTCATTGCCTCGATCTTATGAAATATTATTATGTTTGATGCAACTTTAGTATGGTTATCATATGGTGTTTCATATTATTAAGTATATAGATGTTGTCTATAATTTGTTATTCCATTTTTATATATGTGATTAATATTTCATTTGATTACTATTGATTTATTATCGATATTAAATGATAGATAATATTAATGCTTTGAATTGAGTTTCCTTTCATTCTAAGTGTTGATTATCATAAGATCACTAGATCTTTACATTTATCATTTTGTTTCTATATTCTCACTTCAACACACCTTTGAATTGATTCTCAGAGTATTAGCATTGTTCTATCACAGGTTTCCCTCACATGTAGGATAATTCGGACCTTGAATTACATAGGAAGATAAACTCAGTTAATCGATTAGTTACATATGAGTTTGTTTGTTATTTAGTTGAATTATTTATTAATGGAATAAGATAGCATGAATTAGCTTTGACTGTTTATGTATTCTTATTTCATTCATATTTGCTTAGTATTCATTAGTTTTAGATGTTTAAATATTCAAAAAGAAAACGGAAGATGTATGTGATTTCTTTATCTCTTTATAAACACTTTTAAGAACATCCATTTCGCAAGATGACAAGTTAATATTGAAAGATGTATATAGACTATATATAATCATATGAACAAATTCATGTTTTTATTTGAACACTTGTAATTAGTAAACTCGTACTCTTAGTTTCATAGTTTTTAGATTAGTTTCATTTCTTTTACTATTTTTAGGACTTTAGTTGGCCAACGGAGCCATTAAACCCGTCAGGTCATTTCATTCCAAATAGATTGGGTTATTTAGACAACCTCGGTTTGGATTTTACCGTCTAGTTTACGGTGTCTCACTTACGCCCATCAACACAAATGCACTCGTATATGGAACATGAGACATTTCCTCCTCCTTTTCTTGTGTCTTGGGACACTAATCCGTAGATAACTTTACACCAAAAGGAACAAGAACCTTGACTGGTTTACATTCGTGCATATTAAACCTCTGCAATATTGTCTCGACATATTTTCTCTGATTTAACCAGAGTTTCCTCTTTTTCTGATCTATTTTAATTTCCATTCCCAAAATGAAATTTGAAGCACCGAGATCCTTCATGTCAAATTTAGAGGAAAACTAAGTTTTCTCATCCTGGATAATCTCCTTATTGTTTCCTATCATCAACATTTCATCCACATACAAGACCAAATAAATCAAATGATCACCAATTAATTTAAAATACGCACAATGATCCTCTTTTCTTCTTGTGAAGCCAAGTCCTAGCATATATGTATCAAGTTTTTGATACCACATCCTTGGTGATTTGTTTAAACCATACAGGGACTTTTTCAGCTTGCATACTAGCTTCTTCTTTCCCTTCAGAACATAACCTTTTGGTTGCTTCATATAGATTTCTTATTCCATATCCCCATGTAGGAATGTTGTCTTCACATCCATTTGTTCTCCTTCAAAATCAAATGAAGCAACAACAGATAACACAAATATTATAGAGGTTAACTTAGAAACATGACAAAAAATCTCACCAAAATCAATTCCCTCAACCTAAGAATAACCCTTTTTTACTAACCAAGATTTCTATTTCTCCACTTTTCCTTCTGCATTCAGCTTCTTTTTAAATACCCATTTGCTACCAATGGGATTTCTTCCAATCCAAGCCTCATTTTTGTCCAAATTTGGCATTTCTTCATCCATGGACCTTTTCTAGAGATTTCCATCCTCTGAATCCATTGCCTCCCCGATAGTTCTAGGATCATCATCAATAATAAACAAAGAAAAATTTGAACGAAAATCAGATGGAGTATACCTTTCTGATAGCCTTCTTTCTCGAACTGATCTCCTCAATATTGGAGTATGAGGATCTTATTCTTATGATTCATGTTCTTCTGTAGAGTCTGACTCATCATCCTTTAAATCAAACTCTATTTTCTTTGGTTCTTCCTTACTTGATAAGAATTCTTATTTAATAGCATCCTTCATTTCTCTAAATACCACATCTCGTCTATACACTACCTTCTTAGTTTCTGGGTTCCAAAGATTATAACCTTTGAGACCATCTTTATATCTAATAAAGATACACTTTCCAGCCTTCTTATCTAGCTTACTCATGTTTTCCTTTGGAACATGAAGATATGAATTGAAACCAAATACCTTGATATGTGTGAGAGAAGGTTCCTTACCACTCCATACCTCTTATGGAGTCTTGTCATCCAACGCTGATGCTGGTGATCTGCTGACTAGGTAACATGCAATACCCACTACCTCTACCCATAATTCTTTCCATAACCCAACACCACTGAGCATGCACCTTTCTTTTTCCATCAATGTCTTGTTCATCCTTTCTGCACTCCATTCTATTGAGGTGTATATGAGGTAGTCTTCTACCTTTATATACCGCACTTCTTACAAAATCTTCAAATTCATTCCCGCAGAACTCTTCACCATTATCTGTCCTCGGCACCTTAATTATTTTATCTGTTTGATTCTCAACAAGAGCCTTAAACTCTTTAAACTTGTCAAAGACTTCAAATTTCTTCCTGAGGAAATATATCCAAGTATTCCTCGAGAAGTCATATATAAATGAGACATAGTACATATATTTTCTCAATGATGGGACTGACACAAGTCCAAAAACATCATTGCGAACTACTTGTAAAATTTCTTCTTCCCTCATTGCACCATAGGGGAATCTTACCCGATTCTTTTTCCCATATAGAAAATGTTCATAGAAATCAAAATACAGAGAGCAGTTAGACATATTTTCAACCATACCTTTACCATGTAGTAGTATAATACCCTTCTCTCTGATATGCCCCAGTCTTTGATGTCACAGCATAACCTTTTCTCCAAATACTGTAGGAGTTCTTTCTTCTTCAACTCCAATATCAAGAACACTAGAAATATTACACCCATCACTAATAGTTCTTCATTCCATATTTTACAGAGTTCCAAACTGAAATCCCTTCAGCAACACCATTTCTCCTCAAACCATCTTGGATGTTTCCTTTTCAAATATTGTTTTCACCCTTGCATCGTTCATTTTTCTTACATAAATCAAATTTCTAGCCAAACCTAGGATGTGCAGAGCACTAGGCAGTGTTCTAATCCATCCATCTATGAGCCTCAACTTGAATTTTCCTCATCCTGTGATTCTGGTTGTCGAATCGTCACCTAAGAAAACATTACCTCCATCATACCTTTCATATTCACAGAATCACTCCATATGGGGAGTCATATGAAAGGATGCACCTGAGTCAACCAACCATTCCTCATGATTTGCATGTATGCTTGAAGAATCCAAGTACACATCCCCTCCTTCTTCCTTGGAGGTCTTTTATTCTGTAGAAGGAGATTCTTCAGATCCCTTCTTTTTCTCAACTTTGGATCTACACTACTTCTTATAGTGCCATTTTTTTTCACATATCCAACATACCTTTACAAACTTTCTGGGAGATTTAGATCTACCCTTAGAATTAGATCTCCCACTTGAGAACTTAGATCTATTTATTTCACGG
This sequence comes from Picea abies, assembly GCA_900067695.1. Classification (NCBI taxonomy): domain Eukaryota; kingdom Viridiplantae; phylum Streptophyta; class Pinopsida; order Pinales; family Pinaceae; genus Picea; species Picea abies. The sequence continues at coordinate 13,305 of CBVK0100184122.1, forward strand.
GAATGTCCTCTTGCAAATAATTTGTGTGTTCTCTGTCCTTCCATATTCTTCTGTCTCATCTCCTCTAACAACAAGGATGAGAATACATCATAAAAATTTAAGGAAGTTGTATTACTACTTATGGCCATAACAAAACTATCCCAAGAGTCTGGTAAAAAAGAGAGTAAAATGATACATTTATCTTCATATGAAATTTTAATCTCAACAGATACTAACTGACTTACCATAGTATTGAAGGCATTCAAATGCTCTGCCACCGAGTCTCCATCTCTCATCCTTGAGTTATACAAATTATTTCTCAGGACTAGTTTATTTACTAGGGACTTAGACTAATACAACTTCCCCAACTTTTCCCATAAATCATTGGTTGTATCTTCCTCTGACACATTCAGTATTATTGAATCTGAGAGGCACAGTCGGATTGTGCTCTTTGCCTTCCTATCCAATTTTTTCCAGTCATCTGTTGAAGTTCTTGTAGATGTAGTACCTGGATATACCACGATCCCTTGATCTATGTCCACCAACAGATCTTCCATATTGAGCTTCCAAAGCTCAAAAAATTTCCCATTAAACTTCTCGATCTCCATTTTCAAATTGGTTTCCATTTCTTTTCACATTAAAACTCAATACCAAAGATATCCCATTATAACAAGGATTATCACAATCCTGAGCCAAACCCTTGACCAAAAAGGTGTCCCCCTAAAGTGAACAAATATCTGATACCAAATGTAGGTTTTAAACTTGTACAATATTTATTGCAAACAGATTTTTAGTAAAAGAACAGAAAAGACACAATGGAAAATACAAACATTACACAGTTATTTTTCCCCTGGAAACCCAAACCGGGAAAACCAACATATTCTATATTCATTCATAGTGATACATTGTTTACAATAACATATACATATAGGATGCAGCGACATCCAAAACCCTAACCTAGTGACTTGGATTAGTCAACAACATTAATTCGTTAACCGAAAAAGGAAAACCATTGACAAACAAACCATGTGTCAAAAAACCACCTAAATATGTGACACATTTCTCGAGGTAGAAAAACATTTCTCGGGGGTGTTGCCCCTGCATCCCCCAAGGGGGCACCTAAAGGCCCCCCCTCAAACCCCCCTGCTTGTCCGACATAATGCAGACAATACAACTCGTGCAAATAATATAACACATACCCAACACCAACAACCTCTAAACAATTGATCTAAAGATTAACTTTTACAACATTAAAGAACGCTTTACTTATAGTATTTATAGTAGGAAAAATCTTGAATAAAGGAGACAAAAAACGATTACTTATCCATGTAGATAATTGGCTACAAATATCATGAAACTTAGGATTTTGTTACAGTTGAATACCATGTCACATTACTAACTGAGTACCAGTCAACCTTAATCTGGTATTCAATTGATTTCCACATGATCTCATGTCAACCTATTGTTATTTGACATATTTTAATTCATGTCGATTACCTCTACTTCTACTTTTCTCGGTCGATCCATATTGAACTTCAAATTTCACTACCATTCGATCCACCTTGACTCAACTTTCACTGCAAAGAATATAACAAACCAACATGTCGATGGAATGAAGCATGCAGGTGAAGTAAGAAGTAATCTATGTATGAATATCTTGGTTTGGATCTCAGTGCTTGCAAATATTGTAATATTAGGTTGCTTCCTATAGGTTTTGTTGAGTTGGTGCTCAGTTGAGGAGATTGGTGTCTCCAGTAGGTTGGTTCCTACATATTACTGAGTTGGTTCTCAATTAAGGATATTAGTGTCTCGAGTAGTTTGGTTCCTACAATATTTGTAACAGTAGTTTTGTGCCTACATAAATTTATAAAGATAAGTTTATGGTTTTCTCTTGATTGGGTTTCCATGTTAAACTCTATGCATTATGATTTTAGTTTATATGTGATTATTTTTTATTTACTAATGAATGATTGATGAATGGTTAAATAAAGTAAATTTATCTTATATTGATTCACCCTCCATCCTCTCAATACAAGCATAATTTCAACAATTGGCAGGCTCCTTCAGAAATTTTCTAATCGTTGGAAGGTAGATCTCAATAGAACACATGGCTTGTCAAGAATGTGTCTCTACAAACAAGGCTCCATTTTTTGATGGAACAAACTATGAATCTTGGACTATAAGGATTTGGAATTATCTAATGGCTCTTGGGTTTGAAATTTGAAAATCAATCATGACTGGTTATATAGTCCCAACAACTCCACCAACAGATGTGGTTTATCATATTCAAGAATTTTCAAGATGATGTATTGTAAACAAGAAAAAAATATTTTGGACTATAGAATGTGGTGAGTACCTGCAGAAGAGATTTAACTAGCAAAAGAATGAGCACAACTTGCAAAAGTGAGAAGATGAGAAACAAATTGGAGAGAAAAGAATACAAAATGTATTAACCAAATGAATGAATGATAATTTACACATGATATACTCTGTATAGCTCAACTAATGTGCACTAAAAGAGAAGCAAATATGCCATAGTGGTGGTGTAGAGAGATATGAACACACACAGGAAGTTGCCAGAGTTAAAGACCACCTAGTACTAGTTAACTAGTCATGCAGTCTTCAGTTAATTGAGTCACACTTGTGGAAGACAGAGAAGCACATGATTTTTTTGGTGATAAAACTAAGGTTGTGATGCATGAGTGACTTCCACTAGTCTAATTAAGTATAATTGGATCTAATCTGAAGAGAATATTCTCTAGAATGTAGGAGAGGCTCCTAAAACATAAGAGGCCCTCAATAATGACTAATAAACAAAGGAAAATAAAAAAAATAAAATACCCTAGGTGTGTGTAATATATTCAACACCCCCCCTGAACACTACTATGGGGAAATGAAGAATGGGTCTCAGAAACAAGATCCATGTTAGGTACCCATGAACGATGCAACTAATGAACAATGAAGAAATAAAGTAAGGAAAGAGGGAAGACCTCATGGGAACCCCCCCCGCAAAGTACAATGTATCAGAAGAATTAAAGAACAGGTGAAATCCACCATGTGGCAGGTATGCAATCTCCAAAACAAATAAAATATGACAAGTCAATGAAGCATGATCTAGTGATGACAGAACATAATCTACTTGAATGAGTCTGCTAAAGATGAAATATTGTAGTTGATACTAGTTGAAAACAATCATATCTCTCCAAATATTACAACATTATTCTACACCAAGATGGTCAAGCTAGTCAGATTTCTTCCAAAACATATAATCAAACACCATAAAAGTCATCAAAATAGTGGTGAATGGAACTGTAAAGGAGGCATAATCAGTCGATTCAAGAGCAATGAGAATGGTTTCCATGTATCATGGATGAAACATATATATAGGATGTCCTCAAAAAATGGCTCAAATACTACCATGATCAATCATCAATACAACCACAAACAATCCTCAAAGTTGGTACCTTTCCAAGATGTTGTCATATACCCCTCTTTGTAAATGCATTGAAAGAAGAGGAACTAGAAAAAGGTTGTAGATACCTGAAAGGAAGAAAATGTTGTCTCTAATAATGATGTCGAGGATGTCAATATGTGGAGTATGTAGACCTTGAATTTGATGTTGAAGAGTCTTCTACTACCAAAGAATCTGATGTCGGTGTTGAAGACTCTGATACTGGAAACTCTAATACTGAATTTTTTGTTGAATCTGACTGTGAAAGCTACAAAGTTGTATCGATAAGAGGAGTAGGTGGTGGTTGTTGCAACTCAATGGTAGAAGATTCATTTGATTTGATGGAATCTTGTGATTGAAAAAATTGAGTCTGAATGGTTGAAATATCAAGACAACTTGCTAATGTAAATGAAGTCCTAACAAAACAAAGTATCGTTCTTGTTGGTCTTATCATAAGTTGAATGAGATGTGCAATCCATTGTCCATTCTTACCAAGGATGTCACTAGTGTAGCCCATATTATGCATAAATTTTGTCCCAATACCACGAGTGTGTAACTCAAAAGTTTGTGAAGGAATCTTGGGAGTGGTAAGAAATGTAAAAGTAGTATTAGAAGCAAGAGATTGTTGCAGATCTTTTTGAAAACAAGAAATAATATCTTATTTCTCTTTTAAATCAGTGAAAATATGCTCATTGAGAAAAGTGAATTGTTGCTCCATATCATTAATGTGGGTGGTCCAAATTTTAACTTGATTTTTTTTCTCCTCCATTAGACTCCCAATGAGTCCAAAATCCCTAGAAAAATAGTTACACATGTTTTGAAGAAAAATCTAGGATCTCTCTTGTTCACCTCGAAGTTTTCTAACTTCTTTGACAAGTTTTAGATTCAAAATTTGAAGAGTCAGGATAACTACATATTTTTCCTCCATTACAATGATTCTCTATCAATGAATGATATCAGTGAGATATTCATTTGGGAGTAGCAATATGAGGTTCATCAGTAAATGGAAGAACAAACATACGGGGAGCATCCCTTTGCCATTGATATCAAACAAGTGGAAGTTGTAGACAGAGGAATAATTGCCGACATAAGGAAAGTTGCATACAAGGGGTGTATCTGTTACAAATTATTTTGGTCACCCCAGTGATCCATTGACAACATGTGTTCATGGTCCCATGAAAAGATAAAAATATTCTTTCTCCATGAGTAAAGTGATTGGATTTCTCTTCTCAAAAACCCTATTAAGGAAGGTCGTCGCAGGCTACACTATACATAGGGTGAAAAGATGCCTAATTGTCACCCCTTAATCTAAAGTTGGGCTTCGACGTCATCGCAGGATGCACTATACCTAGGGTTCAACGATGTTAGAAGATAAGGAAAATTCAAACTTCACAAAAGTTCTAGAAGGCGATCTTCTAGAAGATGATGTGGCTTCTGAATGGTTTGAATCTTACTCGCTTCTTTGATTTGGTGGGATCATCCTAATATCCTCACCCATATCTCTTTCACACTATATAAAGAGGCACCTCTCATGGAAAATGATAAGCATGGAAAGGCTAAGATTGAATAAGCTAGGAATTGTATGGAGAATTTTGCATTAGATCATGCTTGAGAGCCTCATTTCAGTTCATCAAGTTATTGTGGATATTCTTAATTCAAGGTTGGAGCAAAGGTGTGTGTGTTGGAAAAAAGGGCCATTAGAAGGGGACCTTGCGACATCAATGATTTTGGTTGTAATGTCCACTTTCATTTAATATGATATAGTAATATGTTTCTTTCCCATAATACTAGTCTTGTTTTATTGTATGATTCCTTGATCACATGCATAAGTTCTTGTTGAGTATATTGTGTTTCTTTCACTTTGGTTGGTATGTGTTCCCTTGAATATTCAATATCACAAGAGCATAGAAGTGGAGCTAGGATGACAATGAAAAGAGGAAGAGACATTTAAAAGGTATGTTATCTATCTCTTGTTAATTAGTAAACTCAACAATTAGAACTTAGGGAAAGTTTCATGTTCTCTTCTATTTTGTTCTAGTTTCCAGTGGGATCTAGGCAGATCCTTTTATGTTTGCATTTACCGATTAATCCTTCTTAATCTCCCTCATCCTTCCACACTACACCAGCTCCAAAGTTTTCAAGGGAAGGCAAATGTTTTACGATGATTCATCCCCAATTACATTGAATTAACGAAAGGATTAACTTGGCTACTCAAGAAAGGTTACAATTTCATATGGGAAGACACTACCACCAAAGTCTTTGAAGCATTTAAAATCGATTTAACCCATATGCCACTCTTTTTTCCACCTCATTATATCCGAGATTACTTCCTCTACTTAGATTCTCCAGACTCTACCATTGCCATGGTCTTAGTCCAAGAGGATGATTCACACAATGAACATGTGATATACTATTTTAGTAGGAGTCTCACGAATACCGAAAACAAATACTTACATGTGGAGAGACTCACCTTGGAAGTTGTTCAAGTTGTTCAATGCTTTCGTCACTATATCATGTTACACAAAACCATTGTTATTTCCGATTGCAACCCCATGCAACACATACTTACTCGACAATTTTTTGGGGGAATGTACTCCAAATGGATTGTTATTCTCCAGGAGTTTGACTTGGAATTTGAATGCGCTAAGTCAAAGAAATCTTTGGTTTTTGACGAATTAATATGTGACCTTCCCTCTGCTGAGACAGAAAATGTGGTAGAGGATTCGTTACCTGACGAATCCCTTTTTTTGATCAGTTCTGATGATGTATGGTATGAAGATATTATCATCTATTTCCATAATCAAACTTTCTAGCCCAAACTTTCTAGTATGGATCGTCGTCGTATATGGTATCAAGCTCGTCAATACATATCCTTGGTGATACTCTTTACCGTCATGTTATTGAATCCATTTTTCGATGATGTCTTACCTACGATGAAGATGATAAATCTATGAATGACTGTCACTTTGGAGCATGTGGCGGTCCTATGTGCAGGTATGCCACTTCCCAAAAGATCTTACAAACTAGTTATTTCTGGCCTTCATTGTTCAAGGATTGCATTATTGTCGTCCAGAAATGGCACGCTTGTCAAACTTATAATCATAAGATCATATCTCACCCTACTCCTCTTCACCTTGTAGTTTTTGTTGGTTCATTCGCTAAATGCAGCATTGAATTCATGACAGGTAACCCAAACTCGATTGGGAGGCATGGATACATTATTGTAGTTGTGGATTATTTCACTAAATGGGTTGAGGCAATGACTACATTCAATAACACCATGATAACTACAACGTTCATATTCAATCATATCGTTAATAGGTTTGGTGTCCCTCAGGCCATCGTTACTGATCACGGTAGTCATTTTCAAAATTTTATGATGTCTAAACTTATTGAAAAGTTGGGGCTTCACCATGAAAAATCAACCCCCTATTATCCGCAAGCCAATGGCTAGGTTGAAGCAATCAACAAATTTCTTGCTATTATGCTTCGACGGATGATAGGAATTCATAAGATGAATTGGAACACGATGTTGTTCTCAGTATTATGGGCCTATCAGACATTCATTAAGTTTGCCACAAGATTCACACCTTTCCAGTTAGTTTATGGTATCGAAGAAATTTTTCCGATTGAATGTGAGATACCATCTTTGAAACTAGTCATTGAAATTCTCCCTAACACCTCTGCTAAACAGAACATTTGTTGTTCTTGATGCAATTAGATGAAACCCATCGTGATGCTACCTTGTTTATCGAAACTCAAAAGAAATGTGTTAAATCCAAATACGACAAGCATGTAAAGCCACATATTTTTTATGAAGGTGATCTAGTTCTTCTTTATGGGCAAGATCGTGATTTTCTAGGGGTCGGTAAATTCGAGCCCATGTGGTGGAGTCCTGATATTTTCAAACGAGTGTTGGAGAAGGGAGATTATGAGATAGTATATTATGATGGAATCCCTTTGAGTGAACCCAGAAATGGGATTTACTTAAATAAGTACTATGCTTAAGTCATTTTTGCATGAGTTCTTGTACATTTAGTGTATCATACTTGTGTGTGTTTTTTCGTTGTTTGGTTTCACCCTTCAACTGCTTACCTGGAATTGTACTTGATTTTCATATGTCAGTGTCTTCGCTACCCTACCTTGGCTTTGCTGATGGCGCTAGTCCCAGCACTCATAACTTAGCATCTGTTGCTTGGGCAATATATGTACCTACAGATGAACTGATTAGTCTACATGATGTTTTCCTTGGTCGTGCAACTAACAATATCACAAAATACAGTGAAGTCATCGAATTATTGACCGATGATGTTTCACTTGGAATCCCTCACCTTGTTGTATGACTTGATTCGTAGTTGGTGAGATCGGAAGAG